>JAUMHA010365115.1:5217-16883 GCA_032359765.1 Saxidomus gigantea | reverse complement strand
TATTTTCCAAGCTAAGCCTTAAGATGGACGTGTCTGTGTACATAATTTACCTAGATTTGACATTTTCGTATTTTCTATTTCAACTCTGATTTAAGTATATAATTTTAGTAGTTAAATGAAGTGAAAATGGTTCCGTCGTCATAGTTAGAAAAATGTGTGTTTTCCCAATGAACGTCAATAGTTAAGTCATTCATTGAAATGCTTCAGTGTAACAATACGTTCATTATTAGAGAAGAGGTCGAAACCACAGAACGTTGCTCCTTTCTACTATAAATTGAATTAATATAAAAGTGCGTTGATATGCGGGATTGTTGCTTTTTTCGAATTGGCCTCTGTCCATATACTACGACAGGCAAAACCTGGCGTGCAATAATGTATTAAGAAGCATACGCGGAATTGTACTCGTATAATTTAACACAATGCCAGCAAACCAAGCATTCTGTTTCACATGATTCTAACATACATCAACTTTTGTGCGAGGTTAATTAATCATTAACGCAGCCTAAGTTGAAAGGTAACGACAGTTAAATTATAAGTACTAACAGAATATACAACCAAAATCACTATCTAATTTAACTATCATAGTAGAAACTAGCAACTATAAAATACCAATAAAGAACAAACAAAAAGTGTTAAAGGAAATTGGACAGGTTAACCTTTACAAAGTATCTAATGAACCTGCTGAGATGCGTTGAATTAAAAATAACTTATTTCAAAAACCTGAACGAATTTTTATCAAAAAATGAAAATTACGTTGAACTGTCTGGTAATGTATGTTTCAATTAACTTAATAAGTTTCCATTTAATTTGTATTATAAAATAATATACTTTACATAACCTGAAAACCGACAGTGTAAAAATTCAAGTATTGTTTATCTTAATATGACTTGGTTTGATTATTTAACTAACCTCTTATGTCGCATTGTGTGTTTGTCCAAGCGCCGCTGGCCTTGCAACGTATGGACGTCTTAGTAGCGTCATATCCGTTGTCGCATGTAGCTGTAGCAGTTGAACCATACGTCGTTGTGCTCGAATCGAGAGTCAAAGTTCCGTCAGCGAGTGATGCTAGGGCACCGCAATCTAGAATGTGTTTCATTCCATTTATTTATAGAAAAGTCATAATAAATTTTATCCAGAAAACAACTTTTCATATATGTTAGTGTTATACAGTGTATTTGCTTGTATGCATATATATCCCGCCCAGATTAAAATTAATCCAACCGTTAGGCGATGGTGATATTAGATCGAGGCTGACATAAACAGGAAATATCAATTGTATAATACAAGCCTGGTCCGTAAGTATCCAATTCCCCTTATAGTTCGATGGGCAATCAAAAGGCTAGATATGTCATGGAAGGGTAAAACACATCTGAAACGGTTTACCTCGACCGATTGAAGACCAGTTTTGTGACAAAACATCAAAGCCGACTTCGTAAGAAACTACCAACTTTCTCACATATAGACACATCGTCGGTAGCCGGCCATGAAAACATGACCCTTAATCTTTGAGAGATTATGGAGATTCAAGTCAGTGTCTCTAACCACTCGTCAATGGAGACGGTGTCCACTGATACGTACGAAACGTACAAAGCCAATCGTTATGTGTAAAATGCAAATACTATTCAGTGTTTTTTTGTTATTTGCAACAATAAACTATTCTGAAAAAAAGAAGCTGTTTTGAAATATAACCCTGTATTGTGCATGCTGGTGTATCCCAACTTCCTGTTGCATTGCAAGTTATTGTGTCCTCATTAGCATTATATCCTGTAGAGCAGGTCACAGAAGCAGTTGAACCAAACGTAGTTGTGCTCGAATCAAGCGACAAAGTTCCGTCACTAAGAGACGGTAGGGATCCACAATCTGCAGTTTCAAGTATTATCCAATTACTATGAGATATTTGTAAATAACTTAATCATCAATACTTGTAGAATACAATTTGGATAGAAAAATGCAATTACTTTATGTGTCTCAGATGAAGACAATTGGTAGCAGGGCATGGACCCCTGTCCATTATTCTATCATAGGTTATCGGGATTCAAGTCAGTGACTCTAATACTCTTCAAACGAGGGCGGTCTCTACTGATACATGCTAGACGTTACAAAGCAAATCTGCCTGTGTGAATTACATAATTCAGTGCATTTGTGTGTTTTGTATTTTCAAATATAAATTATTCTTTAATAAAATGAAGCGGCTTGGGGTGTTAAAATATGTCACAGAAGTATTAGTTGTATTGACGTCTGACCCTGTATTGTGCATGCTGGCATATCCCAACTTCCTGTTGCATTGCAAATTATTGTGCTCACATCCCCATAATACCCTGTAGAGCATGTCACAGAAGCAGTTGAACCGTACGTAGTCGTGCTCGAATCAAGCGACAAAGTTCCGTTACTGAGAGATGGTAGGGATCCACAATCTGCAGATTCAAGTAGTATCCAATTACTATCAGATATTTGTCAATAACTTATTTATCCATACTCGCAGAATACTATTTGGATAGAAAGATGTTATTACTTTATGTTTCTCAGATAACGACACATGGCAGCAGGGCATGGACCCATGACCATTACTCTATGATAGGTTATAAAGATTCTGGTCAGTCACTCTAACTACTCTACAATGAAAGCAGTCTCTACTGATACGAGCGAAACGTTACAAATCAAAATTCTGTGCGAAATGCAAACCATTGAGTGCATTTTCTTTTGTATTTGCAAATATCAATTATTCTGTTAGATCAAGAAGCTGCAGTAAAGTATTATAACATGTCACAGAAGTATTAGAAGTATAAGTTGTTTTGACGTCTGACCCTGTATTGTGCATGCTGGCGTATCCCAACTTCCTGTTGCATTGCAAGTTATTGTGTTCTCGTTAGCATAATACCCTGTAGAGCATGTCACAGAAGCAGTTGAACCGTACGTTGTCGTGCTCGAATCAAGCGACAAAGTTCCGTTACTAAGAGACGGTAGGGATCCACAATCTGCAGATTCAAGTAGTATCCAATTACTATCAGGTATTTGTAAAAAACTTATAAATCAATATTTGTAGAATACGAGTTGGATATAATTATGTAATTACTATGTTTCTCAGATAAAGACTCATGGTAGCAGGGCATGTACCCATGACCATTGTTCTATGATAGGTTATAGGGATTCAAGTCAGTGACTCTAACAACTCTACAATAAAGGCGGTCTCAACTGATACGAGCGAGACGTTACAAATCAAATCTTTCTGTGCGAAATGCAAACAATTCAGTGTATTTGTATTTTTTGTATTTGCAAAAATCAATTATTCTGTAAGATAGAAAAGCTGCAGTTAACTGTGAACATATGACAAAGAAGTATTAGAAATATTAGTTGTATTGACGTCTGACCCTGTATTGTGCATGCTGGCATATCCCAACTTCCTGTTGCATTGCAAGATATTGTGTTCTCATCAGCATAATATCCTATAGAGCAGGTCACAGAAGCAGTTGAACCAAACGTAGTTGTGCTCGAATCAAGCGACAAAGTTCCATCACTAAGAGACGGTAAGGATCCACAATCTGTAGTTTTAAATATCATCCAATAAATATCAGATAATGAAAGATAACTTATCAATTAATACTTGCTGAATACGACATGGATAGAAATATGCAATTACTTTTTGTTATTGTATCGACATATCGTAATACTTTTTGTATATTAATTTTAATTGATGGCTATAATTACCCCTAATTGTACAAGTTGCGATTCCCCAAGAGCCTGTTGATTTGCAAGTAATGGTTTCCTTGTCACCACTATATCCATTGTTGCATGTCACAGAAGCAGATGAACCATACGTAGTCCCAGCACTGAGGATCAACAGTCCGTTATCGAGTGACGAAAGTTGGCCACAATCTATACAATTTTCCGTTTAATAATTACTGTTAAAAGGTATTTTTCAATTGACACCATCAATTTGTAAATATTGCATTGGAATAAATTAATTGTTTTATGTACATGTTTCACAAATTATGAAATATGGTTATACGATCTGTTTTAAACTGTTTGAACTTTCCCATTTTGCAAACGATATCCTCTTTATGATATTTTGCGAACGTATGATGCGTATGAAAACAAAACGTACACGTTTGTTCACAATATTTTTGCATTATGTCAAATAACGATGTAGCCTAGATTGTATTCACGAAAATGTACACTGTTCAATTTTATATAGTACTGTTCAATGCAATGAAGAAAATGTTATGAAGAAGAGGTAGAGTAACGTTTCATAGGCGAAGCTCGTATTTTTAACGTATTCTATATATGTTTACAATTTAAATCCCTTCAGAACGCCGAAGTTATGGTAGAGAAAAGAAATTTGGATAAAGGGAGATCCTCCACTGTTTGAAAATTAAGACAAAATGTATAAGGAAATGAATGACATACCTTTTTTCTATTTAACGTTTTAGTAACTACAATGTAGTACACAAAATAGAGTGACTTTGCAAAGAGTTTTCAAATTAGACCTACAGACTCAGTACAGGTCATATAATTTTCATAACCAACTTCCATATCAAGTTGTGAATGTTGTGAAACTGTGTTCGCACCATATTGAGCAAATTCACTACATACTAGTATTTTTTCGATAATTGATATTGTTAATTTGCTTGTAACGAGTAATAAGTATGAATAACCAACCAAGTTTGTTGAAACTGGGTGCAACATCGTTAAATCACAACACGTTTAAACTCTTTCAGGTCAATGTGTCTTTCATATTTCGTCAAAGGGCCATAAGAAAGATATTGGTCAATTATTAACGGGCATGCTATTCTGACTACAAAGGCTTCAAAGAGGTGGTATGTCCATCTCAGGTGATAAAACAGTTTACGAAAACTTTTACTTTACTCTGATCATAAGCTTTTCAATATGCTTATTTTGGGTTCATTTTACACTTTTGCTCTTTTAGAAGACATGCGCATAGTCCGTACCCTACAATGCTACAATGTGAAAAAGCCTTCGGGCAAGATTTATGCCAAAAAAGAAATTTTGCCAATAACATTTAAAGGAATCAAAGTGCTGGCGTTTAGTAACAAAATATCAAAATTTCAATGCAGGAGTAACTTTCACATAATGGACCTTTGGCCATTCGGGTTTTCCCGAATACTGTAAATTTGGAGTACTTTACTTTAAGACAAGGTTGCCATATGCCTTTGTTTGGTATTCAAGTCGTTTATTCACAAAACATGAGTTTCTTGAAAGCCTTTCTTACACTCTGCAATATCATTGAAAACATACTTTGTTCTAATGTAGATGTACTTATCGATTCAAAAAGCAAAGGTAAGAATGTTTTGGTAGAATTAAGTGTAATTTCCGTCGCGTCGGTAAGATATCAAGAGCCACTTCAAATTGTGCTCCTAGGACGATTCACAAAAAATGAGCTTTAGGATAAGTAAAGAGACATTACACTATTACATGTAATTAGAGCATACAATTGTGTCACAATTATATATGTGAATATGTTATAACAGTAATATATCCAACTAAACTGTTGCAACAGTGATATAAGAAAATAAAGTGTTGTAACAATGATCAAAGTAAATAATGTATTGTAACATTGACTTAAGTGAATAAAGTGTTGTGATTTAAAGGGTACCGAAAGTCAGAAAATTCGACTGCGAAATCCAAGCGAGCCTGTCATTTAATGTTATTTCCGAAAATGCGTTTGAATATGGTCAATTGCTTTTTAATGATTTACTTTATTTTTCATTGAAAACGCGTGATTTCAATCCGGTTGACTGACGTTGCCATTGAAAGCTTAAGCGTAACAACTACATGCATGATCGATTGCTACAACTTCATGAATAATTATACAAATTATATACGGATGAAACGCATAATAAACCTGTTCACATACAGTTGTGTACAGGTTTATTATACGTTGAAGGAATTTCAGTGGATCTAGCCCAAGGGCATAAGTCACAATAAAGGATCCGATATGATTATATGTAAATTGGTGCAACCCCGCCAGAACTCTAACTGGTCACACATTTTTGCACATTGTTTAAGTAAAATAAGTGGTCACTGATCAATTGTATTTGATAATTACAGAATAGTATGAAGAGCGGTCTAATCAAAACTAGGCACACTTTTTATGTGCACGAGGGAATATATGAATAACTTATCAATGTGATTCAAACGGTCACGATATTAATAAAGGAAACATAAGGTATTTATATATTTGTCGATTATTTAAAAGATTCATCTATAGTGTATGATTCAGTCTGAATAAACACACGCTCAACTAATATATTATTTAGTTAATCTACGCGTATACAATTTGGTAAAAAGTCATTCCGAAAAATGAATATTTCCACTAACCATAAAAGTGTTCAGAAAATACATATTTTGAAATGATGATAATGAAAGGTTATACATCGAGGGTTTTCTATGAGTGAGTGGAAGTCGACACGTATTAAGAACAATACTGTGACTGTAATTATAATGAAATCTTCTAAACTGTACCAGTCTTATACAGGTTTGCTGAATGTTCAGGGCAAACTTAAATTTTGTTTTGAACCGATAAAATCGAGAAAACTATTTAAACTTGCGTTCATCCATTATGAAATTTGTGTTTTGCTTGCAAATTTAGAACAAAACTCGACTTTAATTAAAGTCGCGTTTTTTCTATTCGTTTCTAAGCAGCAGGTGAAAAGCGCGTTGCAATTATAGGTCCCTAATAATTTATTACATAGATGGGATTTGTCGTGAAAACTGTGAAAAGTCAAAACAATAGTAAAGAAGCTTGTTATGAATAACTAAAGGATGATTATTCATTTGATATCAAGGTCTACTGTGACCGCTTGGGTCCTAAATTAAATAAACGGAGAACAAAAGTCATGGTTTTCAGACGTAGAGGTCAGTTGCAGCAAAATGAATGTTGGACCTATAAATGGTTCAGTATAAAACAATGATTTCAATTACCTTTGAGTAGTATTTGATAAGAATGGAAATTTTAGTATGAACCAGCAGATGTTTACTGAGAAGGCATTTAAAGCTATGAATATTATTGTATAATATAACTCAGTTGATATGTTAAAATAATTAAGTACTGGTTTAAAGTGTTAAACTAAAGTAACTGTATAGTCAAACAGTTACATGTTATGTTATTTAATGATATTTTTTCCAGTCAAAAAAGAACTGGGCTTCGCATGTAAAATCTGTATTATATAGCTATGGTTTTGGTTACATCTGGGAAAATCTATAGATTATTGTAGCAGTGATTAAAGCAAGTATTGTATTATAACAGTGATATAAGTGAATAAAGTGTTGTAATAGTAATATAAGTGAAAAAAGTGTTGCAACAGCTACATGTATATAAATGAATACAGTTTTGTAACAATAATATAAGAGAATAAAATTATTTGAATATTTCACGAAATATGACAAGAAATGACGATTCAATATGTTGTAAAGGTGAGATGCTAAAATAACGGAGGAAAAGGCTTTGTGATTATAATATATTTTGTGAAAATAACTGAGTGCTTTGAAATCTAACCCTTTATGGTGCATGTTGGTGTTTCCCATCTCCCTGATTCTTGACAAACTATTGAAGTCTGATTAGTGTAAAAGCCACTTCTGCAGGACAAAGTCGCTGTTGAACCATATACGGCCGTTGTTGAGTCCAGGTCCACAGATCCATTGATAACGGAGGGTAGGAAGCCACAATCTATAATGTTTGCGGTAACGCTTTTATATTTGTGTCGGTCATAAATGTATTAAACAAGTATCACATTAAAAATTAATGCAGAGGAGTGTCTTTTTGCCACATTTCTGTTTTCAGATCCATCAGCCACAATCTATAATGTTTGCAGTAACCCTTTTATATTTGTGTGGGTCAAACATTTATAACATTAAACATTGATGCAGCAAATTCTGTTTTTAAACTGATAGACATTGTCACTGAACAAGTTCAAATAATCAAAATGTATATTACTCTTCAAAGCGGCCGTATTAAAAAACGATCAAGAATGAAACTTAAATTGGAAACAAGTTGAACTTTTTCACTTTGATAGTCACAAGAGGTTTGTTTTTATGCATTTTTTCTTTGTAAATTTTTGTAATATTTTTGAAGAGTATAAATCAATGATAAATGCCATTTTATGGTCACGGTCGCTTTTAACGGTACTATCATTTTGATAATAAACATTCGTATTCCTAATTGAAGCCTTAAATTGTTCTTTCAATTTTCGATATTTGCTTTAGATACTAAAATAGACGACAACTAAAATAAATCCGAAAACATAGCTCAGAATGAAACAAATTTACAGTGGTTAATACTGTCAAACAAACCCCTAATTATGCATGCTGGTACTTCCCAAAGCCCAGAATCCAAACAAGATATTAAAGTCTGATTAGATTCATGTCCAATATCACAAGTCACTGAAGCAGTTGAGTCAACTTCAGTCGTTGTCGAATCGAGATCTACAGAGCCGTTTCTAAACTTCGGTGGGGGGCCACAATCTGAAATATTGCACTTATCTTAGTTTAGTCTGAATTTACTAGCTATTCGTGTACCTGACTCGGAATTAGATCGGAATATATGATCTATTTATGTACTAACGTAGAATTAAATCTGACATGAAGATTTTTTATGTTATAAACATAAAATTCCTCTTCAACAATAACAGCACTTATCTACAAAAAGTGTTTCTAGGTAAAAGTATCTCACTTTCAGACCACAGTTCTGCAAGGAATATACTTGAGTATAAGGTATATAAGTTTTTGTTGTTTTCAGTGATAGTCATAAACTTTCTGATTTATGAGAATAGGCGGTTTGCATAAGATACTTATAAAAGTCACAGAAATCATCCAGTAAAGTTTATTTTACTCTGAGCTTGCATATTGTCGCTGTGCAAATCTATCATAGCGTAGACATTTCTAACTATTATAAAGTATTACATGAACTATAGTTTTTACTAGTTCTTGTTGTAGTGTATTATAGCTAAAAACATAACACAAAACACATGGTTTATTTAGACGTTTTAAGTTACATTGTATATTACCCTTCAAACTTTCTATATTGAGTTTTGATCCAAAATGAAGCTGAAAACATATATATTTTGAAACATGTCAGAAGGGAATTATGAATTATCTCTATATTTATTGTGTATAAAACACGGATACAGATTCAAATATTTCAGTCACAAATTCGACAATGTTTATTTTTCAAGTAGCGTATTTAGTGATTAATGCCTTTTTATAAACTATGACAGTCACTTTGAAGGGTATTATCGCCTTCATGTGCCTTGACACTCAGTAGATATATTTGGCAAACTTACTCTTTATAGTGCACCTTGGTACTTCCCATCTTCCATTTTCATCGCAGATTATAGATGACTGGTTAGCAAAGAAGCCATTTTTGCATATTACAGTAGCAGTTGAATTGAATGTTGTTGTTGTTGAATCAAGTGTTACATATCCGCCAGGAAATGATGGTGGGGAACCACAATCTAAAATATATAAATATATCAGGTAATGTTGCCCTCCTTGCTTTCGTTTTTTCCTTTCTATTCCATCATTTAAAAATAAACCATACTGTAATGAGACTACAGTTAGAACAAGGGAATCCCTTGATATCTAAATCAAAGGATATCTGGCTTCATTTCATTGCTTCAGAATGAAGATTTATGATATGTATGGAGAGACATATTTAAAACGGTGGATGACGAAGGCAACCAATAAAATGCTTCTACCAATCTTGGCTTATGTACATTACAGCTCGACATTGATATTTAACTAACTTGTTAGATGAACAAATGTACAACCTGAACAAACATAAGCTGAATATTAGGTCGACGTTTCAGCTCGACATTGACAGTGATTTATCTTGTATACAAACGCCGAGCTTTTTCTCGTTGAACAATGTAGCTCGACATTACACTTGACGTATTTTACGAACGAATACTGCGCCTGAACAAATATATAGCTGAACATTAATATTGTCTAACTTGTTAACAGAATGTCGAGCTAGAACGAAGTCTAAGCTGAATATTACAGCTCGATATTGACACTGACTGAATGGATGTCAAGCCAGAACGAATGTTTAGGTGAACATAAAGGCTCGTCATAGAAAAATACCTTTTTTCTATGGGAATTTAGAGAATGGTTATCTGAACATAGCTGCCCGACATTGATATTTTCTTACTTGTACAACGAGTGTCGAGCTATAACAAAAGTTCAGCCGAACATTGCTACTCGACATAATGATTGTCTCACTTAATGAACGAATGTCGAAGTTTGGTGGTTTTTTCAAGCTGAACAGTGTAGCTCGACAGTGAATTGTGCAAGGAAAATGTGAATGTTCAGCTGCGTGTCAGCTGTTCCACATTAACGGGACATATCAAATGTATATTACAAGCCTGTCCAGTTAGTATATATTTCCCTTTACGGATCTATGACCAAAAGGCTGGATATTTCATGGATGGGTTAAACTCTTTTGGAACGATTTACCTTGACATATTTAAGAACAGTATTGTGACAAAAGATCAAAGCTGACTTCGTACGACACAGTCAACTTTCTCAAATTAAGACAAATGGTCGGCTGCTTGGCATAAATGAAACCATATCCCTTAATCAATGAGAGGTTATAAAGATTCAAGTCAGTGACTCTAACAACTCGACAATGGTGGAGCTGTTCACTGATACGTAAGACGTACAAAGCAAATCTTTATGGGTGAAATGCTGATAATACGCAGTGCCTTTTTATTTTTGGTATTTGCAAAAATTAATCATTTGTTTTAAAAAAAAAGAATATGCACTTAAGTGATAAAATATCCCATAAAAGTATTAGAATTATTAGTAGTTTTGACGTCTGACCCTGTATTTTGCATCCTGGCGTATCCCAATTTCCTGTTGCATTGCAAGTTATTGTGTTTTCATCAGCATAATATCCCTTATAGCAGGTCACAGAAGCAGTTGAATCGTACGTAGTCGTGCTCGAATCAAGCGACAAAGTTCCGTCTCTAAGAAACGGTAGGGATCCACAATCTGCAGTTTGAATTATCATCCAATTACTACCAGATGTTTGTTAATAATTTATTATTATAGTAATTAATACTAGCAGAATACCACTATAACAATAGAAATAAAATAACTATATGTTTCTTCCTCGACTGATCGAAATACATACAGTATATTAACATTTAATTGATGACTATAGTTACCCTTAATGGTACATGTTGCAGTTGCCCAAGAACCTGTTGACCTGCAAGTAATGGTTTCCTTGTCACCACTATAACCACTGCTGCATAGCACAGAAGCAGATGAACCATATGTAGTCCCAGCATTGAGAGTCAAAAGTCCGTTATCGAGTGATGGAAGTGTGCCACAATCTAAAATTATATTTTTCCTTTTAAAAATGACAGATTAATGGTTAAAAGCATTATTACCAATTCAATTTACCCTATCTATTTGTACATTTGTGTAAATGTTGCAATTGAATGAATTAATTGTTGATGTACCAGTGTGGCAAACTATAAAATATGATTGAACAACACCTTTAAAATTCTACAATTACCCGTTTTGTAAACGCTAACCTTTTGATGTAATTTTAGGAATGAATGATGCGTATGAAAACAGAAAGTAAACGCTTGTTTTCATTAACTTTGCTTTTTGTCGGATAACGAATAAACCTAGATTCTATTCACGAA
>JAUMHA010365104.1:0-13834 GCA_032359765.1 Saxidomus gigantea | reverse complement strand
AATTTTGGTAGAGCTTCATGCAAGGAACATTCCTGCATAGTTTTATCAACATTGGCCTAGAGGTTTCAGAGGAGATGGCATTTGAATCAAAATGTTGACGGAGGACAGACGACGGACAATCATCGATCAGAAAAGCTCAACCTGGCATAGCCAGGTGAGCTAAAAAAGGAAACAACAACCCCATGTACATGTATGTTAAGCACTTTTACCTGTTTGAGCAACATAAATCAAATAAATCTGCCATGTCCTTAATTCATATTGTATACAATCTTGTTATTAGTTCTAGCTCATAGTGGTAACTTAAAAATTGCAGTAAGGATATCAAAAGTAACTGATTTGCATACATTATGAACACTGAGAAAGTGTGTGCTAAAGATTTAAACAGAAATTATCATCTTTTCCAATGCATTTAATTTTACTCCTGTTTTAATGAAACAATTAGCACAAAAGAAATGACAATGTCACGTGGGCTGTGATGGCCCTATATTGCTCACCTTAGTACCATTGAAATCATTTAATACAAGAAAGTAGGTCAAAGGTTATATTCAAGGTCAGTCACAGTAATGGTAGAAATTGTTGCAAAACTGCATGAACCAAATTTCATCTCTCTACCTTGAAAAACAACAACTAGGGCAAATGTCAAATTTGAAATCTGCATTAAAAACTTGGGATATGGTTCGAATTTCATTGCTGTAGCTTCAAAAACAAAGTATTTCAAGGTCAGCCAATGTCTAATTTTAAATCTACCTACAAAACTATATATGGTCCAAATTTCATTGATGTAACTTCAAAACCAGAAAGTAAGTCAGTAAGTCAAGGTCATGTTTAAATCTGCATTCAAAACTATCCATAAACATTTGTACATGTAGTTCAAATGTCATTATCGTCACTTCAAAAAGACATAAGTGAGTAAGAAGGTCAAGTTACCCTTGGGTGGGGCCAACTGGGGCCCCAAGGGATATGATTAAAACAATCTTGGTACCTGACCACTAGGCAATGAAACAAGCAAAATATCTAAGCTCTGGGCCTTTTGGTCTGAGACATGAAGATTTGTAAAATAAAGTGAGCCCCGTAGTTGGGTCGATTTCGACAGTCTTGGAAGAGGACCACTAGGCAATGCTATCTGTCAAATATCTAGGTTCTAGGCCTTGTAGTTTGAGACATAAGCCTATGCAAAAACAGGTGACCTTGGGGTGGAGTCAACTTTGACATTCGGGTCACGATTTGAAAAGTAACGACAGGTGAGCTAACAAATCCGTCACAGATGTTTACCTTTTCAGAAATATTCATCAACCTTTTTACACTTTTCTTGTGCCTTTCTTTGGAAATCTTAATTAACTATTTTACACCTTTCTTGTGCCTTTCTAATGCCTCCCTATGCAATAAGTAAGTGAGAGGAAAAGACATCTTTAATTCCACTAAAGTAAAACCCTAGCATCTCTAGCTGTAAATGATTGTCTAAAAATTCTAGCCATAGAACAATATTTTGTGTCAAAGCTGCATGCATGGACCGATTTTCAAATCACTTCACACAGTAAATGTTGCTGCTTATAACAAACAAAAGAGTGTGTCATGCTTCAAAACACACGTGGCTAGCTCCATGGTCAAGGTTATGTCAAAGTCAAAGTTCAGGAAAGTCAGTCTCTAACCATTTGACATATTTGCATTGAAACTGTCTTAAGACAACATCCATAACCTAGTCCCAACCATGCAATTTCGAGGTCCATCTTATGGGTCAAAGGTCATGTGATTATATTTACTAAACCCTTTCAAGTATTTTTTTGAAACTTGCATCAGATCTTCATCTCACTGAGTAGATGTGTAGATCCATGTTCTAGTCAGACTTAGGGTTCAAAATCTCTTACATAGTGTTGTATAGCAACATTTGTTCACCCATGTTTATACATTATCATACCCAAAATATATACAATTTACCTAAAGAATG
Source organism: Saxidomus gigantea (assembly GCA_032359765.1). Taxonomy (NCBI): domain Eukaryota; kingdom Metazoa; phylum Mollusca; class Bivalvia; order Venerida; family Veneridae; genus Saxidomus; species Saxidomus gigantea. Next base: position 11,889 of record JAUMHA010365104.1, on the reverse strand, counting down.
GTTAACATCGGCTCAGAATTTTGTTTTCTATGGCAATACTTCATTCACTTCAAGGCAAAAATGATTTTCATAAAAATTTCTCACCCATAAGTCTTTAGGAGACCTTTATAATTGTACACCAGTCTATAACTATGTTACCACTTTTTATTACTATTAAGCTTCTACTCTGCGGAATAATTATAGAATAAATACCTAAAGTACACTGCACATTTTCATAAAAAAAACTTCAAATGTTTTCTTCCTAAGCAAAAATCATACACTCACTTTCCACTACAACATTTCCATGTGTGTTTTCTGTATGTGCTGTTATCAGAAAATGCTTTCTTACATGTTGGACATGAGAAAGGTTTTTCTCCTGTATGTATTCTTTCATGACGGTCTCGTCCGTATTTGTTATGAAATTTCTTCATACAATACTTGCAACCAAAGTTACGCTCCATGTGAGTTAATGTGTGCTGCTTTAGGATATGCTTAGTTGTGAAAATTTTTGAACAAATAGAACACGTTCTCTCACTGATATCTACTTCGGAAGACTTTTTTGTTTTACCTGATTTTGTTTTCTGCACAGCTGTTGCTCCTGGTTTTCCTACAAGACCAATGCTGTGACTGGTGAGCACGTATGAACTTGATCCTATATTAACTACAGGTTTCTGCTGCAGACTGGTATATGATGGGTTTGAAGGAGATATGTTGACAGCTGGCTGATTAGGTGACTTCAGATGAATACCTGGGGACCCTTGGCCAGCCATTTGACTGATTGGGATGAATAACAAAGTGTTTTGTTTTTGCAAGTTTGGCATAGTGCTCTCTGTGCTTGATGTAACACCTTGAGTTGACTGTGACACATTGCGACTAGACTGTGCTACACCTCTGGCAGACTGTGTTATACCAAGATTAGACTGTGTAATATTTTGTGTAGACTGTGTTACACTGGGTTGTCTCGAATTTCCAGATGACTGTGTATCGTCTCTTGCAGGTTCTGTGAGGCTGGTACTAGGCAACAAAATGTTTTGGTTGTCCTGAGAATCTATGAAGTTTTCTTCTGCAGTGACTTCAGGAAAGGGCAGTCTGGGTAAAGTTTCTGAGCTTGTGTTTCCTTCCAAATCTATGTCCATCACAGACTCTTGAAGGACTGCTTGTATAGCACAATCTGTGGTCACCTGTGACCTCTGGCATTCCACTATATGCTTCTGACAGAAGTCTTTATCACTGAACAGTTTAAGACAAAGCATACACTGAAAGATGTTGTTCAGTTTCTCCCCTTTTGGTAGGGAAAGGCTGCTTTCCTCGACACTTCTGTTAGCACATTCTTGCTGAATATGTTCAATGCACTGTTGTTGACAAGGGAACAATGCTGGACATCTGAAGCACTTGTAATAGTGTGTCTTTCCTTCACCACTGGCCAACTTACTGCCAACTCTAGTAGGGCTGCACTTATCTTCAAGTGATTGGCAAGCATTAGTAATAGCTCCAGTATTTTGCTTTTCTACAGGACATGGATCCTTCAAGATGTTTTCTGATTTTGCTGTGTCCCCAACAACAATTTGTTCAGATTTACAAATAATAGCTGTAGAAAATGTCTCGCTAGATGCATGAGAATAAGACTGAGTGGCAGTGGTTGATTCTTCAAGTTCTGAATCTTCATCAGAATGTCTTTCATGTGACTGTTTTTCAAACACATTTTTCACCAAGGCTTTTGCACTGCTTGAGTTAGCTGTAATGTTTCTACCTTCCTTCTTGAAGTGTGTTTTGATATGTCTAATACAGCCGTAATTATCAGCAAATGTTTTCTGACACAAGTGACACTGGTACGGCCTGTCACCAATATGAATACGCTCATGACGGATTAGACTTTGTTTAGTTGTAAGCTGTTTACCGCAGTACCGGCACTTGTACAGTTTCATCATACAGTGAAACTGGAGATGCTGTTTTAGTACTGACTCTTGATGGAACTTCTTGTTACACTTTTTGCACTTGGCTGGAGATTCTGGTATAAGTTTACCAGAATATGATTTCCGAGGATTTGATTTTCTCTCTTGCTTGAATGTTTCAGGTTGTGTGTACTTGGTAGAGGAATTAGACACGTCCTTCTTTGGTGTTACAGAACCATACTTAGAATTATCATCTACTACAGGCTGAATTTCAGTTTCCGTTTCTTCTGCTAGTAGGTCTGCATCATCTAGTAAAGCTGTTGATATATATTCACTGTCTGACTCCAAAGGCTTGGATGGCATATTCCTTTCTACAAATTCTGTTTGGAACTTTTCATCTAACTCTAGACTTTCAATGAGAGATGTGTATTTCTTCTCAGGACTTTTGTCTCTCCTAGGTATATCTGTATTTGGCTCAGGCATAAGATCAGCACCAAAACCAGAATCCAACAGCTGGGAATCATCAAATTCCTTATCGCTAACGCCGAGTCTAAGATTTAATTCATCGCTGAAAATACCCCCTTCTGTGTTGTTAACTTTGAAGTCCAAATTATCATTATCCCTGCTTGAACTATCAAATTCTGTTTCAATTTTTGATGTGACCATTTCAAAATTTCTCTTTTCAGTATTTTCAGACTGTGGCAATTTAAATGATTGAGTTCCCCTATGTCTTTTCATATGCGTTTTACACAGTGTTTTATCATAGAAGTGTTTTGAGCACAGATCACAAGAGAACTGCTTACTGCCTGTATGGGTTCGGATATGTTTGGACCAGGCACTGCTGTCTGAGAAAGAGCGCTCACAGTATCCACACATGTATGGCTTTTCTCCAGTATGTATTCTACGATGTCTTTTGTAGCTGTATTTTACAGAAAATCGTTTGTTACAGAATTCACATGTATACTTTTTAGCAGAATGTGTCAACATATGTTTTTTCATTGCAGTTTTTGTTTTAGATTGTTTTCCACAGATGTGACATGAGTACCCTGATGTTACATCTGTACTTCTGTCTGTTTTCATAGACGGGTAAAAATGACTGGTCTGGTGAACACGCAGTGAATATTTCTCCACAAAGGCCTTGCCACACAATTCACAGGAATAATTTCTTACTTCTAAATGAATCTCTCTGTGACGTTTCCAAGCATTCATATCGGCAAAGGATTTATCACAAATCCCACATTCAAACAATTTACCCATGTTCTGTCGTTTGTGACCTTCAATATGCCTTTGATAGCTTTTCTTTATGGTGAAAATCTTCCCACAGACAGCACATTTGTAAGACTTCGCCATATGCATCCTCATATGTATATTGAGAGTTTTGTAAGACCGGAAGCTTCTGGAACATATCTTACACTGTAACGGGTTCTTATTTTTCTTACTGTTATCCTGAACCTCTGCAAAACTTGCCACTGATGAAGCACTGTCATTTCTCTCTGACTCTGATAGGTTAGAGTTATGAGATACCTCATAGCTGTCTTTAGGATGGTCTTCAGTGAATGAAATTCTTTTAGAAGTAGTTCTCTCCCTTTGTCTGTGGGGAGAATACTGAAGTTGCTGGGGCTGTGTCTGCAAGTCTCCTTCTTCATCTGGAAGTAAAATCAGTTTTGACTACATGCTTTATGCTCTCATAGTATATATGAATAAAGTTAAACATTCTTCAAACAAAATAACACTAGTTACTACAACTGCTTAAAACCATCTCTTTTACAAAAGAACATAATTCATGGTAAATGTGTTTTTATATTTACTAGACCTAATGGCTGATGTCTTGGCTATTAACTTACTTATTTTCTTTTTTCTCTCTCAGATTTTTCACTTACGGCTGAGACTTGAGGACTTGATTTTACCCAATCTTTACTACAAAGGTACCTGATTTTAATGAGAAATGACCCTTTCACAGACATTCTGAGGTTAGTATGTAGGTTATTGTTAATTCCAAGGATCAAACCCCTATTACAAAGTCAAACCAAATCCGTCTTGTATTACTACAGAATAGTTTTCTTTGTGCTGTTTCATTTTGACTGTACCATCTAAATACAGTTGCAAATATTATCAGCTATGTCAGTATCACTTTAACCAACAACAGAAAGTCATAGAATCTGTTAAAATAAACACCATTCTGGTGAAATTAGCCAGCAGTATTTAATCAGTCAGAACTATCTTCAGACAGGACAGGTGAATGAAATAAAAAGAGTGATGATAACATAGCTAAGCTGCTGGGAAGTTACAGTAATAAAGTTGAATACCATCCTTCTGATCTACATCTTCAACATCCTCCACATCCTCGTCTCCATAGTTACCCAGCTCATCAGCTGAACTTTGAGTTATGTCATCTGTAACATAAATTGCACATCAAAATACATGTACAATTACACAACTGCATTATTTTATCTACTTTCACTATTCTTCTGCAGTTTTCTCAGTTTTAAAATTGAGTGTGATTGTTGCAAAGAGGGTTTACCAAGTACTTAGATTGAAAATAACTCAGTACATTGATATATAAAGAGTCTTTATATATCAATGTACTGAGTTATCTCCAATCTAAGACTAACTAGTAACATGGAAGTACATTCACAGATTAAACAGAAACTGTTGTCCTGCACATGTTCTAGATTTAAGCATCTACAATAGGAATCTATTTTGCTTACCATTACAGAAAGTCAGGAAATCTTGACCAAGACTAATTTGCTTTCTAAGGAAGCCCTCGGCTTTCTGTGACCCAAACTGCATGGATGTTCCATCTTGGCTACTAGCAGTAAGAACAAGAGCTTCTTCACCTGTCGCAGACAGCCTCTCTACCTGAAATTGTATAACACATTCCTGAGCAATGTAGGTAACATCAACACAATAGTGGAACTGAAGTTTTAACCTACAGATCAGCAACCTTGTATCACTCACCGCTACCAGAAAACAGTGTCAAGTAGGAGCAAATGAAAAATAAGTCTTAGAAGATTTTCAACTTATGTTTAAGCAGTACCAGTAACTCATATTTAAGTGAAAATCATTTATCCAATATGCAAGTTCAGGCTACTGAGAATCATCTTATTTTCTTTTGTTAAGGTAACACACCTAGCTAAAAGCTCCCAAGTAGACATTCATTTGGGAAGTAAATACATTGTCATTGTCACTTGAATTTTTATCATTTTTAAACTTTATTTTGGACTTGCAGATCATAAACCATTCTTCATGGTCTTAAATGAATAAAATGATAAGGGCATTTTTCACTTTCAGATAAGCATGAATAAGTCAAAATATTCTTCATTAAACTAGAGCTATCGCTAAATGTGATTAATACCCCCGAAAGACTGCTTTATAAACTGAGGAAGTTCGTAGTAACAGAATACCTTGCAAAAAAACAAACTAAAATAGAGATATCATTAAACTATGAATTCGAACTAAAGGGATGTAATATCATTGTACATGCAGGTAAAAAATAGTGTAGACTTGGTGACCTTGCTTTTTATTTACATAGGTCAGTAATAATTACAAATTATGCATTTCAGATATTAAAAAAAATGTTGGCTGCAGAATTCTCTTTTCTTTGCCAAATTTACATTTGGTCAAAATTTAGATTTTAGAATAGTATTACCATAGACATGAAAGCCCTACTCAGCTAAATTGCATTCATAATACTTAAGCTGTATCAGCTTTTCTAGGGGGCTAACAAAATAGTCTTACAAGTGCTTGTAGCTCAAACTTGATGAGTTCTTGCAAAGCCTGTCTGTATTCTGGTGACTGGTTATGAAAACTGCTTTCTCTTAACATCTTCATCTTTGTGCCATTGCACCTGAAATGTTTTTCATCAAGTATTAGTGTTTGAAATTATTTTTTGTCCAATCGCAGCGCAGTATAAGTTAACTGTATTTTAACTTTAGTAACTCAATGACTATATACTGTGTCAGTAAATAGTGGGATAATGCTGATTAACAAAAAAAATTCAAACACTAAACATGTTAATGTTCATTTTGATACATCTAATACAATTATTTTCATAAATGCATCAAAATGAACACTAACCTATACTAAAAGTTGTTTTAGCGTTGGTAATTATTCTTTGTGCAAACACAGCACTTTGTTAGCTGGACTACTTTAAAATGTTAGCCTAATTAATTTGGCGTTTCAGTGTGACCTCTTTCATAGATCTGGTATTCTATAACTGTCACACCTTTACGCTTAATTTTAATGTGCTCCATAATCAGATGAAAGTTAAGTTTCAGTATCAGGTAACACAGGCCCATAATACACAATTTATCCTGTTCAAATCACAATTTTCAACCCTAAAATGAAGAATTAACACACTTTGTATGAAAACCTAAAAGTTTATGAATAATCTTACCATTTTATAAAAATCTAGATGTTTAAACCTAAACTTATATCAGCAGGGATTCAGCTAATAAAACTGACCTGTATCCCAAAACAGTTACGATTGTAATGTCAATTACAATATTTTAATTTTTCATATTTCAGTATAATTCACCGATTGATGCAAGTGATTAGATAGGTAAATTGAACTTGGATTATGTTAAAATCATTTTTAAACTTTATGCTATCATGTAAAATCATAAATACATTTAGGCTTCCTGACCCAGTAAACGGTGGTCTTAATGTAAACATGCTACAAAAAGTTGCAATATCATTTTTCAGTTAGTTACTTGATTATATTTAGTAGATTGTCATTTCAACAATATAGTGCAACCATCAAAACTTCTGAAAACTCCATGCAGTGTGCGCTACTTTGCCTCAAACTGACATGTATACAAACAAGGTCGAAGGTCGAAGGTCATTTTTGTACTAGTAACCGGTGCATCAATAAAAATCTCCTTCAGACAAATATCCATGGGTCTTAAAGGTATTGGGGGATTCTTACCCTTACATCGGTTTTAATTTCGATAAGTAGAAGACAAATTTGAGAACCTCAAGATGAAAGAAAGTCACATTCAGTTGGAAATGATAGACATTCATACCAAATTAACATTCCATGTTAGATATAGAATTTTATACAGATGAAATGCTATCGATTTTTGGGGGATTTACAAGTTACACCGGGTCAGGGAGAATAAATGTTGGCTTAAATTGCGTTTATAAGTGCCCGAAGAATTTTGTTGGAGATGTTTACGCAGCCATTGGCACATCAAAGTGAGACATAGACGGCGGACAACCTTAAAATGTCAACCTGTTAAACAATAGGCAGTGGCTAGAGTTATGGTACCGTAACTCTAGCCTCCGAGTCTAGAGTTACAGAAGTTCCGTATCTCTAGCAAAGCCCTATGAGGAAAGGCTAGATATTGTTAATAAAATAATCCATGTTGCTATAATATATGTCTGATAATGTAATATAAACTTATCATTTTACCTGTAATCGCAAATAAACTGATCTGTCGTTAATACGACAGCTTCGAAGGCGCCATTTTGGGTTAAACTTAGACTTAAAATATTGCTAATATATTACAGAATTATTGTTGTTATCTTCATTTTTTAATTGAGCGTTCAGTTGTAGAACTTTGAACAATTACAATTATCAAAGTTTTTCCAATGTATGATGTCTTATCAGCAACTGCATTTTATTACCCCCTTTCTTATATTCGGGATTGAAATGTCGCAAAATAATTTACCATGGCAATTAAAAAAATTAAAGATGTTTTCATATTTACTAATACTGTTTACATAATTCCAGAACTTAAAAAAAACAAAGTACATTTCCATTTGTTCGTGATTACAGGTAAAATAATACAGTTTATATTACATTATTAGGCATACATTAAAGCAACATGGATGATTTTATTAACTTCCGTAACTCTAGCCTTTCCTCATTAGGTTTTGCTAGAGATACCGAACTTCCGTAACTCTAGACACTGCCTAAACAATACAAATTTTGTAAGTCTATACATTAGCTATGAATAGGTATGCCAGACTAACTCTTTGCCTTAGATGTGGAAAGCCTTAGATGTGGAAACAGTGAGGCAAGCATATTTGATGCAACAATGCAAACAATGGGCAAGCTGACATCAGCTCTGCTACGTACGCCACATGTTAGTCGCATTTCGTGATGGCACGAATATTGCGAATGCAAGCCTTTAAAATACACAGATTTTTTGATTTTTTAGTTTCACAGTCTTTTTTAAATTCTTACAGCGAAAAATACAATCCGAACAGTTATTTTTTCAATAGTTGTTAATTGTTATTTCTGCTATGGGCCTGCTTTGTTGTCAACTTACTTTCTTTATGACAGAAATGAAGAAAGAAAGGCCAAATTAAGGCAAACAGGCTTATATTCATCTTTGTCATTAAGACGCTTGCACCGGAAGTAAATAACGGGAATATGTATTATCCGGCCCTATCCGGCCATCATTGTACGGTTTGACGGAAGGCGCGGCTGTGCCTATTTATTTCCACAAATCTTTATGCACAACAGGAACGTAGAATCATATATTCTACGTTCCTGTGTACAATGCTAATTTATACACCGTTGGAAAGCTGACATTGTGCCGTTTACGAATATGTAAAAATATCGACAATCCGACCGCATTTACATTTTATTTATCAATTTGTATCAATTTGAAAATTGTACTTTTTTTAAACAATAGCCAACATCGATTTCCGCACTTGGGTAAATATGCTCTTCGCCAATTATTCATTTTCATTTGGTATAAACCAAAATAACTTACATTTTTTGGAAAGCTATAATTCAACAGTTTGCGAATATGTAGTCATAGCTAAAATGCGACGATATTTGTCTTTTCTACATTAATATGAACACTGTTTTTTATTCCGAAATCCAACCTCCATTTCTGAAACAGTGAAGATAATGAGCTGATTGCTTAAATATTAGCTTTTCGAGAAACGCATCATCTTGATATCAACCTGAACATTTGAAATGTTACTTTGAAATTCTTTAACAGCATGGGTGTCTTGAAATGTGTTCCTTTGTATATGAGAACAATGGCGATATTTTGGCCAGTTATGGACCAGACCTTGCATAATATTCGAACAACAAATAAATTTGACTACAGTAGTAAAATTATTCATGTTAACAATAAACTATGTACGAGATCAAACAATAGCTAGATATGAAAATATGAAAACACCCATGTAATGTGAAAACTATGGTATGTGAGATGCAGTTATCAAATTTATTTGTATGAGCAATAAAATATTAAACGATATCATTCAAAATTAATACATCTATGTATCTATGAAATAAAACATATGCTATTTTCTGATTCGTTCTGTTCTATAGACCCATATCAAAGTATGCAGTCGTTCATTACCAAGTACATAATTGACAAAGCCAGTTATCAGACAAACTTGATACACAGTTTTTGTGATACCATCTACTACACGATTTGCTTTCACACTGTACCATGTCATTAATTATGTCTGGCATTTTGCATGTGCAATAAAGTCTTATTTTTAGAACCTTTGGGTCATTGCAAGGTATTTTTGGTATCTTGTTCGCTTTCGGGAACAATTCAATTTTATTGTTTTCTATGCAGTTTACAAGGTGTTCCCGCATAGAAATACCAATAAAACGCACATTGGATATGTCGACATCAAAATTCGTATGTACAAGTTCTGTTAAAAATGCTATTGCAAATAAGCTACAGTTGGAAGATTTGCTTTGCCTTTGAACTTCAGGGACACGCATTGTAATACTGTTAGTCTCACAATTATAAATTTGGGAAATCTTAATAGAAAGATTTGCATTCAAAGTCCGACTAGATTTCAAACTGTTAAGTATAAAGACTTGTCCATTATTTTCCTTCTGAAATGAGGATACACAATGGCTGTTTCCGTTATATAACGTATCTGACAACTTGGAGCTTCCTTTTTATTTAAGTGGTCGTGAACGATCCATTCTTTTTATGTCATCGAAGATCGGCGCGAACAATGTTTCCTTAGACCATTCACGGAACATTAAGATTTTATCAATTTCTGTGCTAAATTCATGACTCTATCGTTTAGCTATGCGTTTTCACTTAAACTGTCATCCATATCTGAACTTAATAGTTGTTCAATCTAATACCATGTGTGCTTAAATTGGTAGAAAATGTTGTTAACTCGTCAATTAAAATTCTTCGGCAATAGTTAGCCTTTTTGCACTGTCTTCGGCTGTATTAATTTTGTTATCGAACTTTATTTTCTTTTTCACTTTAGAGTCATAATCAGTGGACTTTCTTTTTTTCAAACTACTTTTCAAAACGCGATTCTCTAATGTACAAGGCGTTCTAGGAGTAAAAATAATGCTGTTTTCAGATGCAAATACTGGCGTCGGTGGATCTACTACAATTGGTGTAGAGCATTTTTGCGCCGACATAGAATCGGGTGCAGCGACAATTTCGAAACATGTCTTACGTGATTGTTTGTGTCGTGTTTATCTGGTGATTGTGGGCTTTGCATTTTTTTCAAAGAAGAGATAAATTCTTCACGGTTTTGTTTTTCAATATATTTTCAATATTTAAAGCTTGTTTAACAGCTAAAATATGGCAACACTGTCCGGTAGATGGACAACTACATGCTTATGTAGGCTGCAAAGCTACTTTTATTCCTTCCGCAAAAAATAAAGGAGTTCACTGAAGAAACAAATTTTAGAAGATCATTGTCAGTTGCATATTTATCCAGTGTTTGCGGGGATAAGTTTTTTTCTTGTCCTTTTCGTTACGACATGCTTTTATCCTCAATCGTTGTAGCGTTTTATCTATTAGTAATTTTGACATGTCTGGTTCTATGGCAATTTTATTGTCTTCACTCCTCCCTGTCAATATATTTACTATTTCTGGTTCTATATCTACGTCTACTTTCTCGATTTTGATTTCATCACTGTCTGACATTGCTGAATGCTGTGGCGAGCTGACTATGCAAGTGTACTTTACTACTGCACACACAGATACACATTTAATTGCAAAACGTATCAAAGTTTGTACACCTGAAACATTTTTGTTATTTGAACGATTTCTTTATAATTACATTTTTATTAATGTAATAGTGTATACTTTCATGTGATATCAAATTCAATATGTTATTTTTACATATGAAAGAAATCGTAGTACGGCCGTGTTTTTACTACTGCAAACACCAATACATATTAAATTGCAAATACTCGTGTAACTGTTTTTGTTATTTGAACGATTTTTATATATATTTACATATTTTATTAACTGTAGAGTGTATACTTTCATATGGTATCAAATCAAATATGTTTCCAGGTTTTTTACATATTCACAAAGTTCATCATTTCAGCTTTCATTTGATACCAAATAAGGTAATGGATTCCTCTATAAATGCACACATTCGTTTCCGGACTGTAACTTTGTCATGCATTGAAGGATTTTAAAATAACTTGTCATAGAAAAATAAAGGAATCAAGAGCCATGCTAGACATGGCCATCCCCCCGCCAAGTGCTCTTTCTGTATAAAGTTTCAAGTAATTCACTTCAATACTTTTGGAGTTATGCTCCGGACAAGAAAACTCAAGAAAATGTAACAAAGGGAGTAATAAAAACATTAGGCAAGATGGAGTTATGGTTCTTGGGCACAGCATTTTCCCTTATTATGCCCCCGAAGGATGGCGTATTAAAATCGCACCGTCCGTCTGACCGAGCCCGCATATGGGCATATATTGGGTACTATATCATTTATTCCGTCAGGTAGCCAACAAAAAAAGGGCACATGTTGGGTAGTTTTAATACTTTATATAGTGCCTTGTTGGCTACTTTCTTATAATAGGAAGCAATGGAAAGTACCCAACAAATGCCCATTTGTTGGGTCGTCCAAATTCATGTCCGGACTGTAACTTTGTCATGCATCGAAGGATTTAAAATAACTTGGCACAAATGTCAAGCACATCAAGACGACTTGTTGCGTGCAAGACCCACGTCCCTACCTCAAAGTCACACTTAGAGTTTGAAGGTAATGGAATCCTCTATATATGCACACATTCGTGTCCGGACTGTAACTTTGT
>JAUMHA010365071.1:0-13837 GCA_032359765.1 Saxidomus gigantea | reverse complement strand
ACTTTCTTGGGGCCGATCTTTGAACCACAACTGAATCGAAATTTTAGTCCACCGTAACAAATGTAAAACAACGCGCAGTCATCTGGACTACCAGGGACTATTTGCAGTCCCTTGATACTGTCACTACATACACCGTCACTCATAACGCCGCACAAAAATGCAAAACATAATGCCATAATCTGCAGTAATCGGCAAAAGAAAGCCATATTTTAATGCTTTTAGTCTGAACGACAGTATATAGTATTTGACTTTAAAAAGTTCCAGCGTTTCACTGTCTCATTTATTAAACTTGATTTAAATAAACGAGTCAGCTTGTGTTTCTGTTTCACTGTTGTAGATGACTGCAAATCGTGTAAACTGTTTCTATTTAAATGACTACCTCTCTGTTAATGTCACGAAAACATTGAACCGTTAAAAAGATAAGCATTGTCCCAATTTGCATGCAAAAAAACAGCGGCGGATGAATACATTGTATAATTATATTTAAAATGAAATTCATGCCGGAATGACGTTTTTTTTTTATTTGACAGAATATGTGTCAAAAAGTGAAATTAATAGTCATTGAGGCGACAAGCGTAACATTACGTTTGAACGTAAACATAAGTTTTTATCACAGTTTTGGTGTTAATCACAATACATTATACCAATTAATGTAATAAAAAATGACTGTCTACAAATAAGGACGTAATTTGAACCTACACTGTCTAGATTCTGTTTCAATACTGTTTAAACAAGGACTGTTAATGATTAAAGAAGTCCCATTTCCTGATTTCCTGGAACGACAGGTAATCTTGTGACTTTAGCAAAAGTCTACTAAATCAGATTAGCTCAACAGGCAAACAAAGTATACGCACAGCTTATAAAGAATATGAACTTAATCGCTTGGAAATTTAATAAGTGCATGTGCGTATAATACAATGTACTGTGTATTTCTCTATTATATCAATTTATAAAAATCCATGTCTATCCTAGTCAAAAAAGTATATATTTATCCGTCCTTTCTGTTGGGCAAATACGCATTTATATCAGCCAATAACTGAATATTCTGAGTATCATAGGAATTTTCCGCTGGTTGCACATGTAGATGGGAATATCTGGCTGGAGGGTAACTGTTTTGGCGGTAACGAGGCTCTGCCGAATTACCACCGAAACAGTTACCCGAGAGCCGGACATTCTCATCTGCACGGGCAACCAGTGATAGATTCTTTTTCTTGCATATTGTCCAGTTAGGATAATTTTACAATGACGCAACAGAAGAGTCTACTGTTATCGGTGAAACACGTTATCTTACTACAAGGGAGAGCACTAGGCGTAAATAATGTCAATATATATCACATTGTACATTATATACAGTCGCCGTCACTATAGTACAGTAGGTAACGACTCCGGTTCCTGATTATTTTGGATGTGTCGAACAGGAGTTCACATAGGGACATGTACATTCAAACTTTTGCTCTCTTTCTTCAGTAAGATAGTTTTAATGTACATTTGTATATCTTCGTTTTTTACATTGATATGTTTACTTCTAAAATAATTTTAATTCATGTTTGTTTCTGATTGTACTAAGGAGAAATTATACAATCAAATGAAGATCACATTTTGCCTTTATTTGACAATTCATCAAAAAGCAGCAGTTCAAAGGAAAAATGTACCTTTACTTGCTGAAGAATTATCTTGGACAAATCATCGTATTTTTTGGTAATGCTAGTTCAATTTACACATTCCGTTACACGAGATGCCAGTAAGCACGAAATGCTCGTGTTTGAAATTGTTATAGAATCTTTTTAAACTTTTTGTCATTTTACTTTCATTCACTGTTTATTGTTTGTCTAAAAATATAGTAAAAACTTATATCTACCCAATTACAATTTTACCTGAAGTAATAATGAAAAGATTCAATTTAAAAAAAAAAGTTTAGTTTCAATGAGGATCGAACCAATCCTTAATACTTGTATTTGTAGACACCAAGCACCCCTATCCACTGCACCAACGTTCTATCGAATGTTCATGTATTTTTAAGCCTATAACTCTTTCCTATATTCATGCTGTACCTATTTACGCAATGCTTGTAAACTTTTGTGTACACATATATCTGTTACGTCACTGTCAAATTATCCAAACTAGGTTATACCATATTCTACTAAAAGTAGCAGAAATAAAGTTAAACTGATGATTTATATTTGCGCGCTATTTTCTTGTAGTAATGTATCAATTAACGCATTCATTCATAAAAGTAGTTCGTTCTGACGTCATTAAGTTATCTTATACCAAAAGATATAAAGAATCTAACATGTTCATGAGTTATGGATAAGGAAATCCCACCCGAGGGTTGAGATACGTCTCAAAAACGTGGCTCTGCCGAGTTTTTTTGAACGTATCTCAACCCGAGGATGGGATTTCCTTATCCACAACTCAATGGACATGGTAGATTTATTTTCTCACTGTTTGAATCGCATTTTCACACAAGTAAGAAAAAATAAGTGTTAATAGGCCTACAGGATGAAAATCAACTTTTTCTCGACTTTTACTTCAAAACTGATATAGATGGATAGAAAATGATCTAACTAAGAAAATGAATACCAACAACCCTATGTTTATTTCAAAAATGCAAATTTTACAGTCATTTTTCGATTTTTATGTGAAGTGCACGCGGAGTGTGGGATAACCCTACGTGAGATAAGATTTTCCATCACTGCTAAAAATAGAGATTTTTCTGTCCGGTAAGTGAGAAAGACTTTCCAGCACTGGTAAAAACTTTAGATATCCCGATCTGGTATGCAAGAACACTCTAAGAAACATCTACTATGTTTTATCCTCCATTCTTGACCATTTTTTGATATTACCATTTTTAAGGGTACTATAACTTTAAATATTTATTATTTAAAAAGGATCAATACAAATCAGGCATCAGGAAAAGCGATGATGAGGAAGATAGTAAACATAATGGGTGCCCCCCTAAAAAGTAGGAAATCCACGACCTCTTACGTTCGAGAATGAAGTCGTCTCTAGCAGGAGTACTTTTTGCTTGTCCATTTATTCATTGCATGTGTTAAGTTGTATTACTGTCACTTCTTGGTCCTAATGAAATTATATTGTTGGTAAAAATATGCTAAATAAGTGAGAACCGGCACCAGGATATTTTGTTTAGGGATTTTGCAAACAAACACTATGTGCTTGATTCTTGACTGGCTGAAAATAAGTGGATGCATACTGGAATAGTTCTTTTGAAATACTCGTCGGATAATAGATCACGAATGAAAAGGGGAGAGAAAAATCTGGATATCAATTACAACTGAAATATTTGGTATTTGAAAAAACCCTGACATTTTTGGCCGGGGACCACTAAAAGTGCACCGAAAATGTGGACGGTGTCATTCATGCCAAAAAATAATGACAAAAAATCGGATAACACGAGTAAAGTTTGATTTTATTTTATGTGAGACTAGAATGATTCTACAAAATAAAATGCATTTCAGCAGTGAAGTCGCACAGGCAGACAATCTATGGAAACTTTCACCTTAATGTCGCCATATGAAGATACATATTCATGACGTCATCCATGAGTCATCTGGTATGACGGTTTTCAAAGAACAACTGAAAAGTGTATTAATTTGTCCGTTTCTGAAAAAAGATGCATTTTTAAAATTTCATAACCCCATACGGGCCTCACGTGTGAGGGGATACTTGTTTTCTCCAAGTTACAGTTATAAAGTACTGAGTTATTGTAAGTTAAGTTAAATCAGTACAACTAATTTCAGACAGCAAGAACTCTTAAGTTCCTATATAGAATGAATATGTAAGAAAAGCACACCATCATTTCTGTAAAAATCTATGTTGTTAGAAAATACAAAGTTTATTATTTGTGCCAAACAAAATCAAATTCTGACAAGCATTTTCAGATAAAAATAAGTATTTTTTAAATTTTACCACCCCACTGAGGCCTCATCTCTGATCGGTAATTATATTTTCTGCATCTTACAGTCATGCAGAACTCGGTTGTGGTAAGTTATATAAAATCAGCGCTATAAGTTTCAGAAAACAAAAAGTTTTTATATAGGATATCTGGTATTTAAGAAAAGTGCTGCATCACCTTGAGGGCCTCATTTCCGGTTAAACAAATCAAGGGACAGGGTGCGGCTATTAGAAAGAGTAATCATTAAATTGTTTGAGCAAATTAAAATCAAATTTTGATAACCTTTACCACATGAACATGACCAGAGAAATAGAATTCTAATGTTTTCATAATGAATATAGAAAAAAAATTCAAGGGGAATAGCTCTGGAGATACTTCAGCCAATCTTGGCGCCGTGTCATTATAATATTATATACTTATTCTAAGTTTCAGTAAATTATATCCATTGGTTCCTTAGTTATGTCCGTCTGACGGACGGATGGACGGTCGAACGGCTAACACCAAAACAATATCCCTTCGCGTTTTGCGAGAGATAACAAATTAAAATTTTGCTGATGTGTCAATGTCGTATGCAAGCATGCAACGATTGTCGGTATACAAGCACATGTTACTCGGCGTGAACAGTTGGCTTTCTGTTTAAATTTGCGTTTCAACCGTGCTTCATTTTTTTAAAAAGAGAAAACTGTGCTATGTTTCCCTTCTATATGCCTATTTGTCGAAGAACAAGTTTCTCTGACAAAGTTATTGTAAACTGCGTTCGTCGAAATCAAAATGATGTTGAATAAGTCTTGGTTTCAGTGAAACCGGCAATTGCTGAAACTGTTTTGCTATTTACTTTGAACCTACTAATATAAAGTCCCTTTTTCACAATGGTAACAATTTCGTCTCTTTCAGCTGCAACGATATTTGTTATACTTTGAAATGTTTTTTTTGAAAGCTACTTTCAAATCTATGACTTTGGATAACATACCTATACACCCTGATTCAAGACAAAGCATTCATGGAGTAATTTGTTGCGCTTTTGCAATTGTCACCGTTTGGTTTATTAGGTATCTCAGCGGCGTTTGTCCCAATGTTCCGTGATATATGTTTTCTCTTTATTTAAGTGTATCTTTGAAGATGTTCGTTCATTCAACAAATTGGATTGCCTATGTCTCTTGTTTCCTTGACTTGTCCCTATGATTGGTCCGACTTCTTTCTACTAAAAAGTCCGCCAAAAACTCGACCTCTTTTTTTCGAATTATCTGCATTATTTATGCCTGTCGACGCTTGATTTTCTGTATTTGTTTCTGGTGGTTTATCTGTTTTTTCAGAGTCAAATGCATCTTCATCCGATGATTTATCTTCAGGCTTTTCACGCCGGTCAGAATGTTTGCTTGAGTTTGTGATGGTAACGCCGTCGCCTTGATGTTTAGGAGAAAACTGTGGAAGTGTCTCATTTTTACGATCATTTATGCTTTCATCGGCTCTGAATTCACCCAATTCTGTATAATATTCAGAGTCTATCAAATAGACCTTCCCTAGAGAACAGCCTGATTGTTGAATGAAATCTTTAATTCGTTCTTCTGGCTGGAAATTTCCTTCTGGAAACGATTTTTTATCTGGAACTTCTTCCAACATTTTTGTTTTCACCTCATTCACTTTTGATTGAATGTTACACAAGTCATCGATTGATTCAGCTGAGAGTTTTTCCAATGTTTCAGTGATTGCTTTGTCGATGGTATGAATCTGTTGCTGGATTGATCCATTGCTTGCTAGTATTGCTTTTGCCTGGGTATCAACAGATTTAAGACAATATTCCTTCATTTCGTTAAGACGCGCTACAAGCTTTCCGTGTAATTCAATTATTTGCTGATTCAATGAGTTCTTCAGTGTTTCTGTTTTCTTTTCATGTTCTTCTACCAAACTTTGCTTTTTAAGAGCCATTTGCCGGACAACTAAACATTCTTTCAGAATATTATCTTTTTCATCAGTGATCTTTTTTATTTCAGAAATAGAACATTCATTAGACCTGGCCTTTTCCAAAGCACAGCTTAAACAGAGCAATTCCTTGTGGTATTTACAAAGTGCTACTGCAACAACATCCTGATGAAAGTCACAAAGAGGTATGGTGGCACTTTTTTCCGCCATATTTGTTATTTTATTCGTTTTACCGAAAAATGAGGATTTTAATTAAGGTTTTGTCATAAATATTTTAAATTACAATTTCATATACTGAGAACCTCAGCTAGTAAAATTAAAACGTATTTTTATTTAAAATAAGTCAAACTTTTTTGTTAAATAGAGTGTCTATTCCTTGAAGAACCTGACAAGATAAATCCGAACGAAATGTTGGCAAAACTTTTAAACTAGTATTAAGTTCTCCTTAACAAATATGCGAACACAACGCATGCATAAGCGGATCTGAAGCCCTACTGATCATTTATAAAAAAAACTATTGTCTGCAATAAAGCATACATAAAATAAAAGAATACGCAATAAACAAAACTAGTAACTTATTGATATCGACTAACACGCAATTCCTGATCAAAATACACCTATTCGGTGTTTGATTGCTAATCAATGGATGTAAACATATTTGAACTAAATGTGTGTCGAATTGAAATACAGTTTTGAAAATTTTAGATAAATATGAAATGTTTACAGCAGCTAAATTTAGCAAGCTTTTTCACGTGACTTCCCCATGCGTTGACCCTTACATTATGATATTTAACAAATAAACAAATTCAAAATTTGAAATTGGCGAACGCTATTTCGTCCTAGGCGATTAAAGTATTTACAAGATACAGTCAAACTTATCAACAAAGACCAATCTCGGACAGAAGATAAAGCTGTCTTTGTTTGACAGATGATCTTCATTTACAGTTGTCTACACAATATATGAATAGCGCTTGGTTTTCTCTCTGATGGTCCTTATTTGCACCGTGGGTTTTATTCGTAGGTAGTCTTTAACTCACTGTTTAATTATGAATGAATTCAACTTCTGTTTGACTGATAAACTTTAATATCTATTTAGTAGTAATATTCTTAAATCACGATAAAAACTTTAAAGGCGGAAGTGTTTCGGTTAAGCAGTTAATTCAATGGTCTTGAAGTGCATGTAAATATATATTGAATATTTGGTTAACACTACCCAAATTGTATTGTCAATTTAAACAAAGGGTAATCTATCGATCTTAAGACAATACGTATACAAAACAAATACACTGTCAGCCATGTGACAGTTTTTACCACTCCAAATTAGCTTAACTAGCATTTTCTTTTCTTTATCCCTTAATCAAACCAGACGCTGTAATTTTATCAAAACGCTTTTCGCTCATTGTCAACTGCTGAAGAAATACTGTCCACAGATTCAATCACGAAACTAATACCACTATTCCACCTAAACAAGTGAGAAAACTGCTGACTAAAATTCTGTCACAGAGAACTGTAACAAAAAAAGGTGTTCATGTTTTAATGTATTCAAGAAGCTTCATTGATGATACAGCAGACCGCCGCCATAAAAACTATATATCATGTAACCTGCCTGTTTAAAATGTAGCCGGGCGCTGATAACAATGAGAGATTGCTTCGGAAAGGTTTTACCACGGGCCTCAACCTCGGACCCTGCTTCTGTAGGGATTAGACACTTACAGGACTTTTGTTATGAAACTATCCAAACAATCCAGCATGAGGTAAATTTAGTGAGCTGTAACTGTGCCAGAGTCGAAGATTGTGAACACCATCCCTTTCCAATTGCTAAATCAAATACGAGTAGCCCTTTATTTACAACCAAGTGGAAGTAATCTCATTCATAACTGCATTTAACAGACATAATTTTTCAAATCTTAATTAGCCTAACATAACCAAAGATTTATAGAACTTGTATTTGATTTGTATTTGAACAGGTTTTAACAATTAAGAGGAAATGTGTATTGAAGTACGTTTTCCTCGATGTATTTAATTCTCTCTAAGCAAATAGGACATTGTGCTGTAATTACAAGTATTCAAATGTTAATGATAATTAAGCATAATTCCAAAAAGAATGTCTGCGTCCACCAGACACTAACCCTTATTGCATAATTTCATTCAGTAATACTAGATCTATATCAAAGTTCATTCATTTATCCAGTGCAAAAGGTAAACTAAATACTTGTAAGGACAAGTCTACGTATATTAATAAAACCCGTAAAGAGTAGGATGCCGGTTCTACATTGTCAATGCAATTTAAACTCTATTTGTGTTTGTAAGTTGTTGAGTAAATATATAACGTGCTTAAACTTATAGTCCTTCTTCGTTCCTGAAAAGAAAGTTCCTAAGAACCCAAGACCCTTTGGTACTGTGTAGCAGGTAGTGTTGTCCTTCTTAGAGCTGTCCGGCAGACTCCACGCCTTCAGTACTATATAACAGGTAAGACTGCCCTTCTTTGAGGTATCTGATAGAATCCATGACCCTTCGGTACTATGTAGCAGGTATTACTGCCCTTCTTTGAGATGTCCGATAAATAGCCGACGTGTTTTATACAATCCTTGAAAATTTCGAACCATCAAGCGTTTCATTGAAAGTGTCCGGACATTTGGTTTGTACATGACGAGTATTTTCTTGGTTAAATCACAGCAGACAGTGTAGCCAGACAGTGACAATGCTTACGACACTGCTGTTCAACCAATGCCCCACTGTCACTTTTAGTTGTCAGTGCACTTCTATTTACATGTATATCATAAGATAATAAATTTTATTAATAACCTACATTAAAGTTAACAATCTTTTAAACAATTTTTTTTAAAAATTACATTGTCAAATAATTATGCCACCCTGATTATTCACAACCTGCAGGTATTTTGTAGTCCCGCAACGTTTTCAAATGCTACTTAGTAACGCTCGATTTCAGAATTAAAGTAGACGAATGTAACAATTCTGATATAGCATATGAAACGTTACCGAATTAAAGATCTACTTTTAGAATTATCAATGTATGTGTGGTAATTATTTATAAAAGGTTACATGCGTAGCATTAAAACACCATACATTATTCCAAATTTATTGGTTTAATCATATGGTAACACTGTTTATGAATTATTGCAAATGACTTAATTTCAAACCTAAATATCCTCTGCTGTCTTGGTCATCATTGTTCAAATAAAGCTTTCAAGGCCTTTACGCATGAATTTCTAATACCTTATCATACGAAATAACTATCGGTTACTTTATTAAGAAAAACCTTTGAGACAAGATTAGCCTAACAGACATAAACATATTTCCAAAACTATGTATAACTTACAAAGGTACATTGTCACTAGGAAATGAAATAAGTTCAATATAATATATCACATTTCTTTGTTATTTCATTATCTTTTTACATATTTGAAAACAAAAACAATACAACGACAAAGTGTATTTGCATCAAAGCCTCTTGTTAGTGAAAGTATATGTCTTTACAAAGTATTAAAACTACAGTATATGATACATATGTTTATACAGTAGTGGTGAAACTAATCAATAGTCAATACATTTTAATACTATATGTTAGAACCAATCACAAATAACAACATTGCATTTACAATTTTGACTTCCTTCTATAGTACCACCGTAAAAAAGCCAATTTTAGTTAGGTTTTTGAACAGACAGAAATTTAAATAAGGATCATTAATTCTAGTGTATGTACATAACTACTTTCTTAGTATCAGTGTGTTATTTGTTTATAAATTTTCTCTTTTGACAGTCGATTGATATGTGGAAGTGTAACTAACTTTTTTGCCTCTTTAATGTTTTTAATGTGAACCAACGATACAACCCGCTATCAATTGAGTGTTACTGTATTCCTTTTATCATATACCCTTCCCAGTATTTATTTATCATCTTCGAAAATCATAACATATGATTACGCCGTGAATAAGAAAGAGACAAAAATAAACAAAACGAAACAATAAAACAAAGCATTTACATAACATTGAATGGTATGAGCCTTATATAAACAGAGGCACACACAGAGCTACGGAAGTCATATCTTTGGAAGTTCAGCAAGTTGCACAATGCACATATGAACATGAAAAAACAACACCATTTCAACGTATGAAATAAAAGAATCAAATACCACTGTTAATCCTAAAAATGACTAATTTGTACATATCTATAAATCAAATCTGTTACACTCTTAGCGAATATACTTCTTGTAAAATTTGAATTTGTATGTACATGATACAAAATCTTTCTAAATATTTTCAATAAACATAAATTACACCGAATTAAGGAAACTCTGATTAATACATGCATTTTTACACTTCAGCGAAAAAAACTTAAGATTATAGATAATCTATGCCAACATTATCTAACACTTACAAAATCAAAAACAATTTGCACACATCTTAACTATTCTATTAAACCTGAACCCATATATGACAAAACGTAATACAAGAATATTAACGCAAAGTATCTCTCATAACGTCAAATAATGCTTTAGTTAGAACAGTTTTCATTGTTAAAAGGATTGCTTTAAGACAAATGATTAAAGACACAATAAGCGCCCGAAATTGAAATATTTCCCGACATAAAACTACAAATCTTGGGTCAATATATTTTAACTGTAAATGATAAACTAGATAAAATATACTCAGTATAGTATGAAATACACGTGAGTTGAAAACATCAAAACTGTGCTCGATTATTCACAAGTACATTGTATGATGTATAATTGTTAGATATTTGTGAAGTTTTAAGTTTTACGACGTTTATAACTAATTATTGGATATGTTCTATATCAACTAATTATTGGATATGTTCTATATCAACTCGTTTATCAAAAGTTCCATTAGACGCATGTTGCAGCTTAAAAACAACCTTAAACATCTTAACCTATGGCACTTTTTCCGTGTCAAGTCATCCAGAAATATTTGTATAAGCTGCATGAACTGTGTTAAGTAGTCCCTAGGTCGTCTAGTTGAAATGATATCAAGAAAAAACAATCATAGCGGCAATTACGAATCATTTGACTGACATTTCATACAATCTGTGAACTTTTATACGTAACCTCCCGAAATTAAAATCACAAACCAGTCCATGGCATATCACTTTAAACTTATATCTTGTTCTTGTCTTTCATTAACACCACATAAAAAGGTAATTTTGTTTTGAATTGACAAAACATCTAAAATAAAGGCAGTTTCGAAGTGCAAATTTCTGGCGTACTGCACTTATTCTGAAGATAATCCATGCATTATCACACTCTTGTAGCATATGTTGAAACTTGAAATCTATGTGCTTTGACCTACCAATATGACTGCAGATGAAAACATCATTTTTAGCAATATTCACATCGACTGATAATTTTAATGCTAGAGACGTTTCAATAATACTTGCAATATCAGTTAGAAGAATTTTACAAATAGTTGTCTACTTAAAAAAGTGTTTATGTCTTTCAAAGGATCATTCTTCTAAGGGTTTTGAAACAAACGTTATTTGCTTTATGCGCTTATAAATCCAAGTTTAGTGGAAGTCTCAAAGTCATTTGAATTTGAAGAAAATACAATGACATCATCAACGATACATATTCCAAAACATTCATCGAGTAAGTCTTTTGTATCATGTTTCACGATTGGTAAACCGTCCTCAACGCTAAACAGGGCTATTGCATCGCTCCAAGAAATGCAAAGTTTGTCTTTGTACAAGCATAAGTTCCTCGGCGCGTTATGTTGGCTTTCATATCTACGTTTCCACATTGATTTTTCATTTGTAACAGAGAAGCATTTCAAACTTTTGTTTTGAACATTCAGTGTGTAAATATGGTCGTTTGTGAAGTTGTATGTTGTCACAACGTCACCGGGGTGGTAAGTGCTTTCGGACGCATAATCTGTAACCTTTACTTTCGTTCCAGTCTTTTGCAGAACTACAAGTTTTTCTAGAGAACTTATGGCAAATTGCGAAGACATCATATCGAAATCAAAGCCAGTAATGTTGGATATACCATCCTTCACTATGAAGCTTGCCATTGTTAAAAATTGATTCTTGTTTATTCTATATCGGTTTATCTGTAGTCCCTTTTCCACAAATGTAGCAATTTCTTCTTTTCCAGTCGCAACGATGTTTGTTAAACCAGGAATCGTTTTCTTGGTAGTAACTTTACCATCTATACTTGTCACCAGCATGGTCTCGTGTGCTTTCGATAACAGACCTATATACCCTGATTCAAGATACACCAGTTTGGAAAACTTACAGGCCGAACCAAAACAATGTTGCTTTGCTATCGTCACGGTTGTATTTATCAAGTATCTCGGTTGTGTATGTCCCGATGTTGCAAACTTAGTTTCATGGTATATAGTTTCTTTATCTTTTCTGGATGGTTCTGAAGAAGTCCTTTTTTTCGCTGGGTTAACTGGAATGTCTTTTTTTGTTGTTTCAGTCTTTGTTTCTTTTTCTTTGTCTTCTGATTGATCTGTCTTCTGTCTCCAAAACAATGCTTTGAAACGTACACCAGGTTTTTTCTCTGTCTTGACCTCTTGTGGTAATTGTCCGGTTTTGCATTCTTCTTTATTGCCATGTTCCTGCAATCTGTCAAGATTAACTTGAGATCCTTTTTTTATCACTGATTGGTTATTTTTGTTTCCAGTGTTATAGACAATTTCTTCCGATGATGTGTATGTAGGGTTTTGTGGCTGGTCAGAATCCTTATTTACATTTGTATTGGCAACGCCGTCATCGTTTTCATTATTTGGAGACTGCGGTTGTTTCGTTTCTTCCTCGATTTCATTAATTTGTAAATAATACTCAGGGTCTATCAAATAGACATGCCCGAGAGAATAGCCTGATTGCCGACTGAAATCTTCCAAAAGTTTACTTGGCGAAAACTTTCCTTCAGGAACTGTATCTTTATCTGGAATTTCTTCGAGTATTTTTGTTTTCAGCTTTTTTATTTTTGTTCGCATGTCAATTAAGTCATCGATTGATTCAGCTGAGAGTTTTTCCAATGTTTCAGTAATTGCTTTGTCGGTGGTATCTAACTGTTGCTTGACTGGCTCATTGGATGCTAGTATTTCTTCTGCCTGGGTAGCAACCGTTTTAAGACAGTTTTCCTTCATTTCGTTAAGACGCGTTACAAGCTTTTCATGCAATTCAATTATTTGCTGATCCAATGTGTTCTTCAGTGTTTTTATAATGTTTTCGTGTTCTTCTATGAAACGCTTCTTCTTCATAGCCATTTGTCTCACAAGAAGACATTCATAAAGAGTATAATCATGATCTCCAGTTATTTTTCGAATTTCAGTAATAGAACATTCCGGAGACTTAGCTTTTTCCAAAACACAGCTTAAACAGAGCAGTTTCTTGTGATACTTGCAAAGTGCTACTGCAACTTCATTATGATGGATGTCACAAAGGGGTATGGTGGAACATTTTACCGCCATGTCTGCCATTTTGTACACTTACACTGAAAAGGGTATTACAAATGGTTTAACACTAATGTTAGAATCAAATCAGAAAATGTAAAAGTGATGCATGTTTCGTTATCTCATGTGTTTATCTCTTCAGGACCATTTATCTTTCAAGTAAGTTAAATATCGTAACCAAGATACATTAACAAGTTTTATCTTGTTATTTATACGTGGAAGTATTGTAGGATTATTTCAAACATTCTAGATATTATTCAGCGACCTAAGATTCATTCAATTCTGACCAAAGACATAAAGTTAAGCAACAAATTGAGCTAGTTTGATTACATAGCATCTGTAAAAACTGAACAAAGTGCTTTGCCATATAGAGCGGCTGGTCTTTGAAAGGTTATACGAAAAATATCAGAATACATTTTGAAAAGATACTGTTCATTCATCTGTCTTTTCTTTGAATATTAACGCAGATAATAGATGTGCAAGCCGGAAACTAAGCAGTACTTGTCACCAAAAGAAACGATTGTTTACTTTTAAGAACCGCTAAATGATTGGCGTATACCCAATATTA
>JAUMHA010365049.1:0-13838 GCA_032359765.1 Saxidomus gigantea | reverse complement strand
AGTAAAGAGAGAGCATTGGTAGGCATAATCAAAGTATAGCTGCATACTATCTTATTTTTTAAAAATGATCTCCAAGGCAACAGTGTCTTCGTCATTTTAGAGGAACAGTTTCCTTACTCCAAAAACTGACAACTGACAAAGGCAAAGCGTTACTATGGTCACGTGGTGTGTGCGACATCACCAGTCAGTCATACGTTAAATCTTGACACAGGTGTTGTCAAAGTGACAACTTTTCCCGACATTTCCGGCAAAATGTGTAAACAACCCATTTGAGTTCTGCGAAGTTTCTGTAATTTGACCAAGAGGGATAGATACTAAAAATAAAGGATAACGCTCATAATTTCCACACAATAGTATTGAAAGCACATACTATACGTGTGAATCGGAGGTAATCCTATATACGGGTTGAATATCACGTATTTAGTACATTTTGTATTAGGAAAATTGCTTTATTTCTGTCTAATGTTTGTTTTAACTTACGTTTCGTTTTACAGTCATATGCTAATTGAAGTGTCATATTGGAGCTCTCGTGTCCAATATGATTGTTTGCTGCTGTATTTCATGAAGTACAGTTACACTGTGTGCAAAGACCAGTGTTGGGAAACTACATACATGTATGTGGTCTTTGTTTGCAGGTGGTCTTAATTCACAGATGTTTATTATGTGATCTCCATGCTGGTCTTTATTTGCATGATTGTCTTTACTCGGTGGTGCTCTTGAACACAGGTTTGACTGTATCTTACTGCGAGTTTGAACATGTATGTTAAGGGGGAAGAGGTGTATTTTAAACGTAAAACTAGTAACCGTTCAAGAAATGTTAGAAGTAATACATTGCGTCAGTAATTGTATTAAAAGGCAATAAACAATTAATTAAAAGAAATAAAAAATGAAAAACAAACGAATTTAGCAGTACGAAAAAATATATATACAAAATAATGAGCAAACGAAACAGGACAAAAACAAAACTGAGCAAAAAACATAACAAATAGTACAGCGAATAAAAAATATATTCCGGTATTCAATGCACTCTATGTTTGAAAAGGTCAGAGAAAGTTCATTTGAAGGTTTAAAACCAAAATAAATCAATAAACAGGAAAACATATCAGTAGACTATAACTGTACTGTTCCTGTCACAGACAATATACTATTATATATATATATGATACATTATTTGCGTGTCAGCATAGTTCTATGTATGAGCTTTAAAGATTAGCATTATGATATCCATTGGGTTAGATTCTCCAAGCCTTTTTGTGATTAATTAAAACAGAAGATCAATATGTTGATTTTTTACGTGCAGCGGCATATCTTACATCGTATTTGGCATCAATGCTATTTACATCTTCTCTGATTTTTTTCGTCGAAAGGCTTTCCTGAGCGGATATAGATTTCAGAATAGAATCTGTCTTCTATTTTCGTTCTTATCTCCGCTGTTATCAAATCCCCCAGACGTAACATTGGACAAAATGTCAACAGGCGTCGAGGGAAAATTATTATGAATTTCTTGAAGGAGTTTTCATGTAATTTAAGCAAGTGTCAGATATTGATATTTGATGTATGTTCGTCATGTAATGCAAGCAGTATTTTACATGTTTTCATGTTTCTTTCTTCAGATTATGCGCCACGCTGCGGACGGTTCAAAAGAAATGACGTCACAATTAGATTTCCCCATGGCAGAAGAAATTAACCCGGATGACAGTTTTTGGGATTATACTGGATATAAGTCACTAATTGGGTGCTCAAAAAGAGGTAAAACCTCAAGATCTCAAGAGCCGCCGTCACCATCAGATTCCGGCGGCGGGATGTCAAATAGTGAGGATTTTAGCGAAAGAAAAATGAAAAGCCCCAAGAAGTCCACAAAAAGACGAAAAGGAGTAAGCGCTCGTGAAAGAAATGTGAGAAGAATAGAAAGTAATGAAAGAGAGCGACAAAGAATGCATTCATTAAATGATGCATTTGAAGGACTCCGAGATGTTATACCACATATAAATATGGAGAGAAAACTGTCAAAAATAGAAACGCTTACTCTAGCGAAAAACTATATAAAAGCATTGACCAATGTGATTTGTGACCTTCGGAGCGAAAAATCAGTCTTCAATGACATATATGAGTGTTCAGAAACTGACGTTCTCAATTCAATCGACGGACTTACAAGTGACACAGGAAGTGTTGACGTCGCGAGCACAAGCGGAAGTGAATCTTCAAACAATCGTGACATGGATCTTGATTCAAATTCTGGTGCTGATTCGGATTTATTCCCCGTGTCTCTTATATAAAATCACGTGATCCATTCTCATACTGTTAAATAGCAACATGCATATATTCGTTACAAATAGATCTATACATATTTATTTATTTTTGAGAAAAAAAAAGACACTGAAAATAAAAGCATTATTTATTTTCGCTATGGCACAAAGTAGACGTAGAGAAGAGATATTTTGCTAACATATGATAAAATTGCGTTGTGACTTAAAGAGATTAATGTGACACGTGATGTGTTAAGGTTGATGAAGTTGAAAATACGTTGTGACGTTCCATTCACAACTGTTGCTTTAATGTTGAACATAATAGTTTCAACTCGAAATATATACACGACACAAGAAGTGACTTTAACAGCTATTATCATATTAGAAAACACGCAGAAAATTGCTGTCTGCTGTTACATTGAATTTGCATGATGTAGCAAAAAATGGCGTCCTAGCTATACCATTCATCATACTTTTTCGAAACGATCATTTCAATCCAAGGGGAATACAGGAACTGTCGCATAATGGAGTTTCTGTAACTGTTAGGCGACTCGGAGATTTATGTTCGTACTTCATTCTAGAGGATTATTATTGATTCATCATCAGGCATTAAGAGCTGGAAATGACCATGTCTACATATAGATAGTATCGCCTACGTTTTTTGGAGACCGATATTTGTGCGAAAGGAATCTTTTATTTGCGTGAAAATTATCAATTATCTTTTTATCCCGTTTGGGAGAAAAACGACTTTTTCTTGGTAACAGATTTTTACTCCCTTGTGTGTGCGTTTTATTTCCTTTTAAAACCCAGTTATTGTCATTTCTACAGATTGTGTTCAAAAACAAGGCATGAATGCATTGCACGTTTATTTGCTATTCCAATTATCACATGTCTAAGTTAATGTAGCATTGTAGAAATTGAATACAATGTCTACTCAAAAAGAATTAGGGCATCCATTACATTGATTTAGTTTCATATCTTTTCTTAAAAAAATAAGTTTATATATATGGGATTCCAAATCATTTACTGAAATTATGGATAAAGTGTTGAAAGCCGGCTTAAATAAATACATCATGATCTTAACATTTTTGGATAAACCTATTAATTGCCGTGAATTTTTGAAAAAAAAATGTATTTGAAACTTCTATCGGTCTGTTACATGTAATCATGTGTATGCAACAATACATTTACATGCATGTAGTCTTGTTAAACAGCTTGTGCTTTTTTCTAAGCATTTAAGTGGTACGTGTGTTAAAATATGTTTTAATAAAGATTATTTCCAGATTTTCATACACAATTTCCCCCTTGCTTGCCGAAATCAAGAAAATCTATGAATTATTTAATTCTAAATATTTTGACAAAGTTATATTTAACTGTAAAATAAACAATGAGATATGAAACTGCATGTAAACATTCATTGGCCTTTTCCGTTAATTAATATGACGTGTTCATCCCATTAATTTGTATACATATACTAATAAACACTTTAACTTTGAGACTTCTTTAAAACTTTAACAATCATCCAGTGTTAGATTATGTTATTTTCTCCTTTAAGGACATTACGAACACTTTTGCGATAAATGTTTATCACATTTTCAATTGATTAAAAACATTTAGATTCTTATTCCAATCTGTGATTGAATACTTTTTCAAAATTAGATATTCTCAATGATCCCGTCCCAAGAGTGACACAAAACAGATATTTTCCTTTTAAAATGAATCTCAGATGAATAATTAGGACTTCGCCTCATTAAAAGAACGTTTTAAAGATAAAATATTCCAATCGTTAAGTTACATGTACCACTTGTTTCATTGTGAACAATAACAGTCGGAGTGGGTGTAATGATGTTACATTTCATACCTTAGAGTACTTGATGCAGGTCCTATGCATATAGTATTAAAATATTAATTGTCAGCAGAAAAATAACATTTACTGCTTACTTTTTACTTTGCTGGCGGCAAGTGAGTGGATTTTTTATTAGTGCAGATCATGATCAGCCTGCATGGCTAATCATGATCTACAGTCAGTAGACTTTCAGTGAACACCCATTTTAACAGAAAATGGTATTGTCGAACTTGAAATGGACTTGTCCATTTTCGTACTTTAGTTGGGTAGAAATTAATGTGAAATGCAAATGCATCATAGCCAAACAATTCTTCAAATAATTAAGCGGTATACATAAATAGTAGCAGCATAGTGGCTGCTGTTTTCTTCCACAAATTGTGTGTGTTTCTTTGGCTGTTAACAAAAGTGCTTGATATTGTAAACGATATTGAATTTATGGTTTGTATATATTTATATTTCACTGTCAATAATATATTTCACTGTCAATATATTTAAATATATATTTTATTGACCTCACTTGACCTCGATGTTTGTCTCTAACTTGTAGATAAGCTATTAGTTATAGTCCTTTATCGCATTTGAGTGCAACAAAAGTCAGTACAAATTGAACTTCATTCTTTTGATTTGATCTAAAATATTACAAAGAATTAAAAACAATATTTAAATTAAATATATAGTATGATCTTTATATTTTACCAACAATAAATTGTTTACTTTAAGTGCGTTTTGCATAAAAGGTGAATAACGCTTGTAGCTTATCGAGTCACTTTCGAGTCCGCTTTCTGGAAAAACCAGTACTGGTTTCATATGAGGAGGTATGGCCAAGTGCAAATATACGCCTTAATGACGATATCCGTGTATCATTGATCAAACTTTACACTGTGTTATTTTTCAGTTAAAGAAAAGAAACCCATTTGCAACAACTTAGATACTGTAAATATTGTTTTTAACGTATAAATGCTTTTGACACCGCTGTCCTTGCTAAATATAATTTGACTCTAATACCAGTCTAAAATATCAGACTTCTGATTTGTTAATTTCAAACTAATTTCATATCAGCCAATCAGAAACCATGGCTCCTAGACTGGCTCAAGACTAAAACAGGTTCACACCGTTACTTAAATTATCAATGTGACGTAGTATCCAATGAATATTAACTTACATGTACTTCTTTTTCTTCCAATAAAGTACAGAACGCACTGTAGTGTATTCGCATACGTAACATCATGCATGTTTCATTTTGCAGACTGGAACACAATTTTTACATTAAAGTTTGAAATCGTACCAGGCGACATCGATCCATGTGGTAAAACCACGCAAAGTGCACTAAAAATTATAAAAGCATTACATCAGCTGTATTAAAATAATTGTTTATTTGACTAGCTGTTAATTAAAAGAACTTAACGATCCCAGTTTCGTTTAATACGGATCAGAGGAACATTCACATTATGCTTAGAAAATATATGGAGGGAATGAAAAGACACGATTTATCTTTAAAAAAGATAAACGGCGTTGAGCCGAATATGATACCCGAGAGCCTAAAATACCAATCTGCACCTGCAGTTATCGATGTAGTCTTTTCTTAAGAATATCCTATAGGCCTACAGCACTGTAAACACCTAAATGGCAGTCTATTTTAAGATGAGGGTCGTATACAAATTCTATTTATCGTACTTCCATTCGTAACATTTGATTGGTACAAAAAGAAGGTCAAAAGCAAACTTATTCAGCTAACGCCAAAAATAATCTCACTATTGTATCACAACAAAAACTTCCTAGCTTAAAGGGCAATGATGTTCTTTGGGGCTCAAACTTTTGACATAGGGCTGTATAACATAGCCTCCAACTTCAATATCATAGAGCATGTACATAAAACTCCGTTTATAACGAACACATTTGGACCATTTAATTATGTTCCTTATATCCGGAGTTTGTAATATCCAAATAAAATGTTCATATAAAATATATAAAGAAAAATACTCGGGCAGAGAAAATGTGTTCATTATATCTGGAATCTCGCTGTATCCAGATTCGTTATTCGTTTTCTATAACTTATAACTTTAAAATGCATGATAATGCTCAGTTCAATATGTTTTCTAACTACCCTGATACTTTTAAACGTGGGTTTTCTCTTCGACCACTCTATTCAATTTTGTAATGTAATACCACATAGTGTGGTAGTCACTGATGCCATACTTATTGTGTCCAAGATTTATAATCATTATTTTTCTGACAATATAATTTTCCATATGAGTTGATTGATAGATACGCTGTCAAAAAATCGATGCTTTGATTAAGCTATCACTTGCGTCCGATTCGCAACATACGATTTCTCCATTATATAGTTTAAGGTACGAATGTTATAAATTGCCGGACAATCCTCCGCGGTCCATCCAATGGTAGGCCATATTGATGTATTGTGCCATATTCCTTTCTGAGTGAAAGCCATTTTCATACAGTGGATTTTATATTCAGACGTAAAAATAAGTCAATTCACTAGAAAGTTGTACTCTATATTTAAACTTTTTATAATTAAGTATAAACTATCAGAAAAAAAGGTATTTAAGTAGGTCTGGCACCAGAAAATTGTTGTTAAAATCACACATCTCAGTCACACTCCCAGTTCTTTTCAGAATAAAAGACATTGTTTGCTATATGTCATTGTCTGCAGTAAGAACCGATTCAAGACGTAAAATACTGGAACTATCTGAAGAATAAAGATGCTGTCGGTTAATCTTATTAACAAAGCAATAGAAAACATTTAGTGTTGTAGAACATAAATAAGTGGAAAACATATTTAGTATTGTATACCCTAAATAAGTTTAAACAGAGCGATAGAAAAAATTGCACTGTATAATCTATATGAGTACAATACAAAAACACATTTGGCACTGCATCCTGAATGATGTTATAACACAAATATTTATGTTTTAATAGCCCTTTTAATGTTTGTATACATTAATGGAGGTGTTTCAGCGCATCCCGGATATAAGTTGATTGAAACACACTTGATACGATTTGTACCATTATAAAAAAGCCAATGAAAAATGTGCATCGTAATGAAATAGACCCTAACAAGGTCGAATAAACCGGATCTTTTTTAACTTAAAAAATTGTTTTCGTTGTCTATTATACCGAGACTGCCGTAAGCAAATACTGATTTTATTTATGATAACGATTGTCATAAAATATATACTGAACTTTTTGTACGGGTAAACAGTGCTATTTCAATAGTATTGAATATTGATAACATGTACAGTTTGACATGCAAATATACATGTAAATACAGACTAAATAACAGTTTTCTCCAGTACAGAAGTCCTCAACACAGACTATTATGACTAAATTTTAGGCGACTAACACATGTTTTATCGTCTCGTTAGGAGACAGAAAATCATGTCTTGATAATTATGTGATATAATTGAGATGTTATATTTAGTCGCATTTGACCGCTTAGGGTTATTGACCGGTTTGTCATTAAATAAAAAAAACGCAGAGCTAATATATAATAAATCAATACTCACCAGTTGTTAGACAAAAGTAAACCAAACCAAAATAATAAAAAAAACTTGACAGAAACAGAACAGAATGAAATAGTATGACCTGTGGTTTTAGCAGAAAAATATACAAATAGAAGTTTGCAAATTGTGAAAATCGAAAATAAAAGCATTTTGTTACTACCCAGTGAAATATACCCTCCAACAGATACCGGTATACAATCGTGAGATAACGAGTATGAAAATTCTCCAATAGATCTATTAAAGTCACAGGATCACATTTATAAATAGCTCTCACACGGTGGGGAATCACATGATAAAACTAATCTCTAAACAAAAGTAAATATTTGAAAAAATTTAGAAACTGATAAAAGACGTTTAGTTCTGAATATAAAAAGTAGCCTATCTTATGACAACATAAACGTATTCTAGAACTACTCAGGTCTCAACAACAATCCCCTTCTGATTGTGCTGAACACTTCAAAGGTAAATTAGTTTAGTGCCCTGAAGTGTTTATCACAATCTGAAGGAGACTATGATTTAGACCTGTGTAGGTCTAGAATACGCTAATGTTGCCATATGATAGGCTACATTTCATATTAAATGCTAAACAGCTTTCATTATTTTTTAACATTTTTCGTAGATTTACTTTTGTTTAGAGATTATTTTGATCACGTGATTCCCCACCGTGTCCCATTTTATCATGAAAGATGTCTTACTGACAGAAATGACCTTTATTTGTAACCAATAACATTCCTAACTATGTTTTTAAATGGATATGTACTTATTAGAAACAAAGCGCAGTATTTCTTTTAATGTTGTTGCAAGAAATAAGAAAGGCTTTCTGGCAACTATTTTTCTTGAAGAAACAACTTGATTACGAAAGAAAGGCATATGTCAACATTGTTTTCGAGTGAATAGATCATGGTTCTGTCATTACGTAATCAATAAATTCATGATACTATATCAGTAAATTCGAAGAGATCCCCAGACGTTCACGATACAAAATAAAAGCAAATTTAGTCACAAAAAGTTTGCATTAAATACGTTAGCATTCTGATAAAGAGAATGTATATAATAAATTTAAATGTTTTTAGCGTTCACGTCAATATGTTTTAGGCACGGCTTTAAAATCAAAACAAAGTATATATTAACAATATTCAGCGAGCCTTTTGTGCACTTTTATTTAATTGCAAAGCAACGGTAATTGGTGAGGAGAACGTATTTACTGTTGTGTTATTGTAACATTACTTTCTATTACTAGCAGTGTTAAATCATGTACAATGTCGATCAAATACGCCGTTTATACTTGTAAGCACATACTATGTTACTATAATGACTGCAATTTTGCATTAATATCCCAAACTGTGACTGTAATTCTCATGTTAGTCACGACATGTATAAAGGGGTGACAGGGTGCACTAACTGAGTCTGTTGCTGATGTGTGTTATAAGATTATACAAAGCACTTTACCCTGAGAAGTTTCTGAAATGGATTTGTTCAGTCTTTCAATTTGAAAAAGGAACCATTAGTTTTGCAAAAGCCTCGAGTTCGACAGAATAGCCAACAGCGGACATGCACTCTCCGTCAGTACGGAATAAGATTATAGAAGACTTTAACATAGATGTTGTGTGTACATGTAGTTATCAAAGATAAATTCTCAATTGCATGTCATTTCCAACAAATAGGTTACTTCCTTGAACGAGCTTTTAAAAAACATTTTGATAAAGCTAACGTCAGCTGCATCGTAGAAAATCAGGGAAAATGAGGTCATGAATTGAACGTCATATAAAGCGTTTTCGGAATATATAATTTTTCTTTATAAAAAGCCAAAATAAGTTTGAAAACTGAATTTCATTCTTCAATATCTGCCGTATATAATATTCTCGCTAAATAAATTTAAACAAACACATATACATAGATGTCCTACCAGCAGTTAGCTATGTAATTCAAAAGGTCTTCGTAGCTGAAAGTGCAATCTAAGAGTTAGTTAGGTATCCAAACAATAAGACAAACTTAAAGCGTTTATATATACTTTTCATTCGAAATTTCTCTGGACGCCACTTATATCAATGGATCAATGTTTTTTTTATCATAACTTCATTGTTTTTATCTACCAAGAGTGTTCTCTCTTAGCGACTTAGCGTACTACAAGCTACTGAAAGATGTATGGCTTTCATTCCAAAGTATAAAGTAGAACCAGTGAGAGTGGATAAAAGTCGAAACAACCATTCTTTCGTTTTAAAAGCTGTGCGCTGTTTCAGCTGTAAGGTTCAGTGACCTGTATGAGACTGCCTGGGGATAATGGAATTAATTTGCGGTCTCCGACAGTCGTTTTAAATGAACCAGCAGCTAATTCTGACCGGTGATTGGTAGTTTTAGACCTTCTTTGAACAGATTATTTTGGACAATCGTGAGGGGATATTGGAACTTTTGTATCCGAGATACAATTTCCATTTCTGTCTATAGACTCTTCTTAGCAAGATAGTGCCACTGTTACGAGAGTTAATGTATTTTTTGTTGCGAAATATTTGGTTTTAATTTGTTGTTATCGCAGCTGATGCCTTAACTGGAAATTTGGTAACAGTAAATGACAAATAGAGTTGAATCTGTGTCAGTGGTCATCTGTAGTATACCGCCACCTTTTTTGCATACCAGAGTTTTAACCAGTGTTGGAAAATCTCATCTTACACCCCCAGGTGTAAGACGACTTAATTACGTCAGAACGAACTACTTTTATGAATGAATGTGTAAATTCGTACATTACTACAAGAAAATAGCGGGTAAATATAAGTTATTAATTTGTTTTTATTTCTGCTTCTTTTAGTAGAAATTGGTATGCAAGAAAAAGAATCTATCACTGGCTGCACGTGCAGATGAGAATATCCGGCTCTCGGGTTACTGAAAGATTCTTATAGTCTTAAACCGTCAAAATATGCCATTTTTATATAAAAAATGAACATGTAATAAAACAGCCGCCTACTTCAGATGGTCACCTTTGATACATGCCTTTGCTGGGGTGCTTAAAAGAGGTTTTACTGTTTTCATTTAAAAATAATTTACTTAAAATTATTATATTCATATTATCATATCTAAGTACATCTGTTAGACGTGATGAATAAATATCCATATCCTGTTTATTTTCTGATGATTATAAGTCTCCCCTTAATAGTACAGATGTGTTGACACCCAGATGGATGTTGAATTAGATCATTATACATATATCATTTCATAACCTTGAAACAATATCTAGCACGCTGATTTCCTGCCTACGCAAATTATGATATATAAAGTGCATATTCAGTCAAAATAGACGGATGGTATATCATTTGATTTTGTAATTTCAAGAGTGCATTATCACGACGCTAAAAATTGATATAAAAATTAATGTAATATTTCATTTGCAAGGGAGTGATTACAGTCAAACCACGGTACAATGCCACCATATTGCAGCTTTTTTGTTCACAGTCTAAATGTCATCATTCTTTGTACATTTTGAACAATGCGTTTTCAGAGAAATGATCTACATACAAGTGAATTACTGTAACAGTAAAACCTCGATATAACGACATCCGACGCTTTACCAAAATGTGTACTTTTACCTAGAGTTAAAATCGAAGTTTAGTCAATATGTTTCCATTAGCTTCTATCTATAATCATCGAAATAGTTATAGTCTGTTCTAAGAAAGACGTAAATGTATAAGTCACAAAAGGTTTAAAGCTTTTGACTAGATATGCTTTGGGAACATACATGTTTGTACATACGGAACAGTAGTCTTCTGTATTCCTGACTTGAAATCCGAACGTCATGGTTTTTGACTAAGTACCGACGACTAAGAAATTTGAATGTCCGAAGTTTAAAAAAAAAACAACATAGTCTGTCGTTCTGAAAAAGCCAGTCATTATTTATTAAGCAGTAATCGAGATTTTTTCTTAAGGTTCTGAGAAAATGCTACGTCAGTATTTACAAAAAAACCCCGAATATATTGTTCGTTTTTGTTTAAACAGCATATTTACCATTGGATATCCGCCTTCTCAGCCGGGAACTATACATCAACGCCAGTAATGTTTTTGTGGTTAAAACATGTATCAGTTAAATTGAGGTTTAATTTTTATTTATTATGTGGTAAAATTACACTAATGAACAAGAGTTATACATTTTTTTACATGCGGTTTGACGAAAATCGTTATGTATTTTCCAAAACTGAAAATCCGCAAAAAGTATTTTCGACTACTTTGATGCTTTCTTGTCACGATTTCTATCAAAGCTGAACTAGAGAACATGAGAATTTGAAAAGCATTGATAATACTTTTGGGAATACTTTGTCATATTTTACTAGATTATACATTTACAAGAGATCATGTAATACGGCTTTTCACGTAAAACTTCTATTGAAATGAGCGTTTTTCGAATTGTAACTGAAAGAAAGTCGATCGCGCATTAGTTTAAAGCATACTGTTTTTCTACGCTGCAGTAACCATGACGTATTTCCAAAGACAGAGGCGTTCATAGCTTTTGGTAAAGTAAAAATGTAAAAACATCTTTTTAACGGTTTCTTTTTTCGCCTCCATTTTAAAATATTGTGGACTGTTATAGATATTTACCTTGCTTATTTCTTAAATGGGAATTACTCTATTTTTAATTGGACTCTATCCTTACTAATTCTTACCGACCTAATAACGAACAGTGTAGATTAATGATCAGACTGCACGGATGTACATACTGATCATGGTCTACTATGGGCGCACAGACAGAAGCACTTGCCACCTGCAGAGTATGGGTAAACTAAATCGTAGTTTAATATATCTACATAGATATAGTTACATAGTTTTGAAAAATAAATGTCTAAATTACGTCACAGTGTCATGTAACTCGGTGGTTTTTGCACACCAAACTTGTAAGGTATACTTATTGCATACGGTTAATTAACGATAACACGACAGTGACGTAACAAATTTAAGTATACACAAAAGTTTACAACCACTGTGTATAGAGGTAGTAGAACATGAGTGTTTAACCTTAGAATCACTGTTTTCAAAGTCTGGTTAGCAAATATCTTGTCTTGAATAAAAGAAATGTTCTGTTCTGCTTTTGCAACTTTTATGTAGCTTTTTTATTTTATCATTCTATATGATAATGAGTACAGTCATGTATTTAAAATGCTGCTGTGGCTTTAAGCAATGTTATTAGACTATTGTTTAATTATCATCAACTCTTTACATACAGTACAACATCACAACAAATATAATTTATTTTTCTAATGAGACTCTTCCAATATGTATTTATAGATCTATTTCAACCTTGACCTTTTTCTGATTGTTCATGAATGTATTTGAGCTTGACTGTAGATTTAGAAACCGCCTTCATACTATATCATATATGTTTCTCATACAAATTATTACATGAAATTCCACATTTCTTGCCTTATCTCTCTCATATGATCTATATGTAAGTCTGCTTGTGTTATTATTATTTTTTTAATAGCATGATACAGGTAAACAATGTTACATTTGGTTATAATTAAGAATGATGCCGAGAACACATTGGATGCTTAAAAACATATAAAAATGACTTTAGTTATTTCCTTAATTACCAGATACAAATTAAAATATACATTACCGAAAGGGTAGATGTTTTTGACTTTTGAATAGGATAGTCAAAAAAGATGTTCACATATTTCCTCTATATTTAATGTTACTGAAACTGTCATACAGATCGTTATTTTGTTTGTTTGTTATAACTATGGCAATGTTTA
Organism: Saxidomus gigantea; assembly: GCA_032359765.1. Classification (NCBI taxonomy): domain Eukaryota; kingdom Metazoa; phylum Mollusca; class Bivalvia; order Venerida; family Veneridae; genus Saxidomus; species Saxidomus gigantea. The sequence goes on along the minus strand of JAUMHA010365049.1, from coordinate 493 downwards.
TTATTCTAGGAGTATAAATCACTGATTAATGTTTTATTTAAAATGATCATGGTCACTTTGAACGGTGATATCACTTAAACAGACCATCAACAAAGTAGTCGATTAGTTTAAATGAATATATTATACTTTAGAAAGACTAAATGAAATGAATAATTGTATTTAGAAAATAAGAAATATCCAACTACTGTTTTTCGCCAGAATCATTTGTTGAATCAAAATTTGACCGGAGGTTAGCTTACTAGTTAGTTAAAGTTTGGAAGAGGTGGTTCCATTGCGGTACTTGCAGCGTTAGTTCTGAAATCTATGTAAATTTCCACTTTTTCGTAACCGTGCTACCAGTAGAGAACCCCACCCACTTTATAACACAGCCAACACACTAATAAGGCAGTCATTTCAAAACCAAGGGTCGCGTGAATTTGAGATATTCCACAGAATTATCTAAAATATAGAACTATCCGTATCATGTTAAAGTTTTGAGTAGCCTTGAAAACAA
>JAUMHA010365038.1:0-10492 GCA_032359765.1 Saxidomus gigantea | reverse complement strand
AAGCATAATTTACATTTAACACTTAAAGATGTTGGATGGTCACGACTTTTACCGTAAACTGAAACTGGCGTATGTCGCAGCTACTTTTGGTGTTAACGAGTGAAACTAACGTAATATGACATCAAAATCAACAGTTTTTCTGTTTATTTTAAAGTTTAAAACTGTCTTTTTTTAATTACTTTCAATAGAATGTAAAATATCGAGGAAAAACGGCATCAGTACTGGTAGCATATGAAGAGGTACGGTGGGTAATTTTGATAATTTGAGTGAATACTGAGTTTATCGAAACACAATATCAATTGCTTTTAGTAAGGGTTCAATTCTTATTTTACTGTACTGATTGGTTTGAACAAATAATTTTTATCTGCCGAAACAACATGTTTAAAACTTAATATATCATTTTAGTATGAAACACAGTATCAGTTAAAACCGTTCAAAGTGTGACTAAATGCGGTTGTGTATTTCAAGAATGTTTCAGAAAAGCGTCATTGTTCTGACACTTCGTAAAACAGTATTTTTCTTATTGCCTTTTAACACAATCCTCTTATTATTCTGCTACATGTCAAATTCCCCCGTAGATTACTTTTCTACTTACATATCAAGTGTCAAATACAGGTTAATGTGCAAATGCTCTTCGCGTGTTGTACAGTTCAATTCGTCTGAAGATGCATTACGTCATGCATTATATATATCTTTTCTCACAAAGAGCATCTTTTTCAAGGCAAACACTTTTCTTGTGATGTCAAACTATGGCAAACAGTAAGTGGAAACCTCTACGTTTCAAATAATTAATTATGTTTCTATAAATATTTATTTGCTTTTCAATTTTCGGAGGCTTGTCATTTTTCAAAGATTTAGACACATATCAAACTTTCTTATAAATTGCATGCAATTTCAAAACAGTCCCTGCAGCTGAGGGATATGATATAATATACAACATAAAAATCATTTTATTTTCCTAGAAGTAGTCCAGGTGAATATTTCTTTTTTTCAGCTACAAATATGATTGCGAAAAAAAGGATAAGTGTTGCTCTCCATGACGATGAAGTTGGTATGCTTATATTACTTCTATAGTGTTTATAAGACTATCAAATATCAGTGTTATGATTTTGTTACAAAATAATTATTTTTACAAGCATATCACAGGTGTTGTCATTAAAATTGCCAAGTATCAGTTTTATGCTATAGTTATCAAGTAGCAATTTTCATTATGGCCTTAAGGTAACTATGCACCTTACGTCTGAATTTGTCGACCTCATCAGAAAACTGTCAAAATCGGCATATGCAATGCATGATTCATTACCTTGAAACGGGTTAGCGAAATATTCAAACCTATGGCCCTAAAGTTGACATAATCGTCTTGGAATTATGCCTATCACCCAAAACACAAGTACCGTAAGCGAGCTAACAATGTTTTCAGTACCCTCAAATACTACCACACCATTTCATCGATGCACTTTGACATGCAAGATAGTTAATTACAGTGGTAAATTTGTTTACTTTTGTCTGATGACATAAATTATATTAGGACATACAAATATGATATAACTGTAATCGTGGGCAATAAATCCTGCAAAACACTTAATTATTTCCCTTTTTCAAAACGATCGTCATACTTCCAGGTAAAACATGACAAATGGTTTACGCCACTTATTAGTAAATAATAGGCTTCAAACATACATCAAAGACAAATGCACTAGGCGTAGGAATCATGAACGGAAAAGCATTACATCCAGATCATACGAACTACAGTTAATAACTCCCACACTATTCTACAATTATTTTTATCATTCTATGAACAATGACTCAGATTCTCTTATGAAATAACGCATGCATCCTTGCCCTGATGCTGTAGTGTAATGCCGGTAAACATATCAGGTTTAAAAGAAGGTGATAAACTAATAACATTACGGTTAAAAATTACAGTCGGTTCCTTAAGGGAATTGTACTTTACTAATCAACATGTTAACTATTGCTTGGGAATGGTGCTGTAAGAATAAATGACCGCATATCAATTGTTTTTTGACAGGCATTAATGATAAAGATAAAATGCTCTAGCTTCTCTGTATCTAAATTATAGATTAACATTCCACTGAAGAAGAGTTATGTGACTGAAACCATACCATTGGTATGGACGATATAAAACGCAATCAGTAACAATTTCATTTTCTCCGTAGGTCACACTTTGTCAGAAAGTATGCATACCTAACATGTTAATTACGATTTAGCAACCTTAATTAAAATGATGTAGCAGCCTTAATGGCAATGGAGCAACCTTGATGGCAATGATGTTGCGACCTTAATGAAAATCTAGCAACCTAACTTATAATGATGTAGCGACCTTAATGACAATGAAGCAACATTTATTATTCGTTCTGTCATTGCGTTATGCACTACTCAGGCTGTCAAAAAAAAAAAAAATTTTGCTTCTACTTAATTGTTGTATTTCTACAAAGATACCATTGGTACAAACTAAAACCGAACAACAGACTGACGGATTATTAGCTCTGTGCTGAAATACATACCATTGCCAAACACCATTCTAAACTATGAACTGGAAAAATGAAATTATTTAAATACTTAATGCTTTATAATATTGAAATAGACTCAGGGTAGTTTTTGGATATTTGAACACAAGTTGCAAGGCATAAGCACAATAATGGACGACGCACATTATTACCTGGTTAATGACCTGAATCTCCTGTCAGTCGACGACAGAGCACAATGATTTGTTGTCGTCTTTCATAAATCTTCAACTCTGAAAGAAAGACATATATAAAGATATTAATAAATCAAGTATTACAACCATATCGCTATTTGTAGTGATTGAATTCTTTTCAAGAATTGCAGTATCACAAATATTCTCGAGTTTTATATGTCTACTAGTATAAAAAACGACACCTTTGGTATTTTGTCCCATAAACGCAAAGAAGAATAACATTTTTCCGAACTATTGCACGACAAGACGAGTTTTAAAATATAAAAACGAAGCAGTTAACTTTGCGGCGCACCAGCTGTCAAAAATATACAAAGTTCTTTAACTGATACTAAAGCATATAATTATTGCCAATTGAAGTTTTCAAAAACATATTTTTCTGATATTTGCTAGCATTGAATTAACGCCAAGATAATATGAAACATTTCGGCTATAGATATAAAAAAAAATTGTATCGTATATAAATCGTTCCTTATCGTATCGCATGTTCGCAACTCAATTTCCTGGAGAGAAATAATATTTAGAAAATTAAATTTATAACACATTTTGTATGATAATATTGTATCGGAAGAATATGCTACTCCCTGTTATTCATATTACTTTAAAGATTCATAGTCAGTATGAGTTACATCCCCTGTGACAAGAAATAAGTGGAAGCATCTTCCTAATATAGCAAAGAATATGTTGTGTTGGTTATATTAATGTCAGTCGCAGTATTTTGATCAAAACAACATAATTTTAATGCAATGTTTACTTTTGAGGACTGAGTTTTCTTCTTATCGAATCTATTGGTTGATCCGTAATGTTTAATAGCTTGGATTGAGACATTAGAAACAGACTTCCCTATTGCTACTTATTAATTCAATGCCATGTTCTATTTTTTCATATGCAAAGAAATACTTCCAATGCATCTAGTGACGCTGTGTTTAATACATATTATCCCTATCCCCACTGACCTTATATACTATAAGCATATTGGAATTATGGCGTTGTCTACTGGAATTGATAATTAAGTTTGCTGACAAATCAATATCAAGTCATTTACTCGTGTCGTGGAGACTGATATCATTTACTTTTATTTGGGAGCAAGATTGTAAACGAGTTATTTCCTCTATGACATTCCGAGGATTGTCGGTTTTTGTTAATGCAACGGTCATATTTATACTAATTGCAACGTCTGGATCTGTCAAAGCTACAAGTTTAATGGGATTTTGAAAACACAATTATTTATACTATATTCATAAACATAAATCATTTCTTTTTGCTTGAAAAGTGCATTTCAAGAGGAAAATGTTTGCCCTTATGCTTCTATAAATACAGTTTCACCATCGGCACCAAAACAATGAACGGTTTTGCCTCATTTATATACTCTTTTTGCCATCTCCATCAACTACAAACATCAGTGGAATTATTTCCCGAAAACGTTTTTGTTATTTTATATACTTTTTTGCATCAATGTACATTTGTTAGCTGTGGTGTTTCAGCTGAAAGCAATATTTTATGATCAAAGGAACAATCCAGCTGACAATTTGTAATTATAAATTTATAAGATTAAGAGTTAAGGCCTTCATTAAAATATGCGATTTGTGCTAGGCAATACAACTACTCATTAAGATCAGTATTGAAACACTGAAAGTGAAAATAGTCAAAAGTCAAAACTTAAAGTTTGATAGAGATCTAAAATGCTCGTTTAACTTGCGTTTTTGGTACGTGGCATTCCCTGTTTGATATTATTTTTGTTTTTTTGATAATTGGAGTTCAGAGGTTTAGAACATAATCAGGGAAATCTGAGTTTTTATTAAACAGGACGTCAAAAATGTGGCCGGTAACAAAGAAACACATACTAGCAAGTCATCAGCTTAAAGTCATATTACCCTTCAAAATGACCACATAAGGTTATAGTCAAGAATTATGCTGAAAACACAGTGGATGCTTTAAAAACATATAAGAAATAAGTTTTACCAAGTTATTTCTGTTGTTGACATAACTAAGATATACATAACCGATAAGGTAGTTTGTTTTTTTTTGACTAGGATAGTCAATATTTTTTTTTCAGATTTCCTCTATATCTAATAAATATGAAACTGTTATACAGGTCGATATTTTTATGGTTATAACTATGGCAATGTTTATTATTCTAGAAGTATAAATCACTAATTTATGTTTTATTTAAAATTATGATGGCCACTATGAACGGTAATATCACACTAATAATGTGACAGTCGTCAAAGGAGTTCAGATTTAAATTTCAGTAAAAGCCGAATAACTTGCACTGCAAGGTACTGAGAACAAACTTTTGTGACAGGACTGGCATTTCAAGTTTACTCATATTGTGAACCTTGGAGTTCCTAGGAAGCAGAACCAAAAGCTAGTGTGGTTGGAAAGATAGATTGTAACCTAATGACAACAAGAGGCAGACGATTGTCACCATTGTAAAAAGTATAAAATTTAGTCAACTTTAAGGCAATTGAATGATAACGTGTACATGAAACTTGCATTTGAAAACAAAAAAGAACGCAAATATTAATGAAGGTGATCTTAGAGACATTCAGAAGAAAAAAGAGTTAGCTTTTAGAAATCCGCATTAAACTTGGCTTTCATATTAACCAAATATCCCGTTTTTAGAAAAACAAATTAATGCCTCTTTGAAACTCATTTGAGCCCATAATAAAACATTTTTTAAGCGTATTTGTTGAAGCCGGACACGTAGCAACAAAACCGAAAACCGTATCATCATCAGGCAATATAACTCAGCAATTAACACCTTCATCATGTTTAGCCCGACGGGAACCGAGTAGCCTTCCTGCTCACGGATTTCAAGGGGAAAAATACAAACACGAAATTTCAAATGCTCGAGGGATGATTTTGCATGACGATCCAGAATGTTACTCAGACAAAAATTACATCTTCTGGAATAAACGTTAAATGATACAGCTAAATGTTTTTCCAGAGACTGGATATTTTAAAACGGAAAACACACGAGACTTTCAATGTAGTTATAAAAGCAACATTAAATCTCACATTTCTTTGCTTTTATGCTCAAATTAAACAACAGAAAGCTGAATAACGAGAACAAAGGTTATCATAAAAACAACTTCTCTTAAAAGCGTGTTTCCATGCTGTGTTACTTAATGCACCCATTTCAAAAGCAGGGAGGAAATGTGTGTCACCACCGAGCTAAACGAATAAAATGCATTTTTCTTAGCTGCGTTAAATTTTGTGACTTCTCCGAAAGTCAGTCAAATGCAAAACATCACAAAGCAGTTAACATGCAGCGAAAGGAATGTGTTTAGATACTTCAAATATTCAGTATTGTTTCACTATTTCAGTGTTTCAGGTCAGTGCGTCGTTTATGCCCCAATATTACAAATATATTACATGTTTAATGATTTCTGATGGTAGAGTTGCATGTCTTTCGTGAGAGTCAGAGCAGAATGAATGTATTCTGATGGCAAAGTGTAATCTTTATCATGACACTGGTAAAATAGTCCTAGACTGATGGCAAAGTGCATGTTTTATTATATTATGGTGGACATACTTTTTTCTAATTCAGTGACATATTTGTATCAATTCCAATGGCATAGTGTATCGTTTCCAATGGCATAGTGAAACGTTTCCAATGGCATATTGTATCGTTTCCAATGGCATAGTGTATCATTTCAAATGGCATAGCGTATCGTTTCCAATGGCATAGTGTATCATTTCCAATGGCATAGTGTATCATTTCCAATGGCAAAGTGTATCATTTCCAATTTCATAGTGTATCATTTCCAATGGTATAGTGTATCATTTCCAATGGCATAGTGTATATCTCAATAGCAAGATGTATCGGATGGAACGGCTTACAGGTAAGAATAATTGTTTTCAGATACATTGAGCTTCGTCGAAATCTTAAAGGTACAATGTTGGTTTGTTTGCTTCTTTTTTAAATGTATACATTTTTTAAAATCATACAATCATCATATAAATTACCAAACTTGGTCATATTTATCTGAATCCTTTTTGGCAGCCAAATATTCCTTACCTAATTAAAGGACAAACCCTATAACTGATGTCAATCTTCATAACCTCAAAAACATTGATAATAGAATATTCGTAAGTATTATAACTTAACCTAAAAGTTTAAGATTTGCATTACAGTCATTATCGATAACATCACCGTTGTAAAACATGTTGCAGTACCGTCAACCATTCAATAATGTATGTAGAGTTGTTGTTGTACATTTAATGGGTGGATAACGATTTACTAAAGGCCTCTTTATTGATTAATTGTGCTTAAATGATGAATTTTTCATATGTTGTTCTTTAAAATATTGTTTCTTATTCACTTTACGTTCATTGATGTTTCGAGAATATTACCGGCTAGATGTAGGGTATGCCACTTTTAAAGTACAAATATCTTAGTTGACTATAGTTTCAAAATGGTCGTGTAAGGCGACATTTTAGGATATGCGTTGTATATTTCTTATATACTTTGTACTTTGTACAAATCAATTGCAGTTTTGTCTCACAATCCTTTTAGGAAACGAATACTATCTTAGATATGTGGCACACATTGTACTATGTCTGTCTGTATCTAATAGGTCTCTCGGATAACATTAATTATTTAATCTAAATTTGTATCTCGAGCTATCATCAAAGCCATCAAATACACACGAGCCTTGTTTAAAAAAACATGTTTTTCGTTTTTGCAGGATCATTTATCACTTTCAACTGTAGAGTTAGCCGGTGCTCAAAAGGTTCTTGCGGTTGAGTGCAATGTTTTCTTTATCAGTTTTTAACAATGTACAGCTTCTTTCTTTATCCAATGGTAATCCAGCTTTCTTCATCATGGCAACAGCTTAAAATTCTATTTTATTTTCTACGATAACGTTTAATAAAGTATTGAAACTGGTACGATATGTAGTTGTTTCGAGATTTAAAGTGAAGGTATTTCAAAAAATTTTTTTTAGCAAAGACTATAGCGATACTGAGTCATATTGGTTCATATACAGGTACATTGATATAAACACACTTGCTTATTCATGATATTGGACTGTTACTTTGTCATGCATTGAAGAATTATAAAATAACCTGGCACAAATGCTAGCACATCAAGACGACGTGTCGCGTGCAAGACCCACGTTCCTAACTCAAAGGTCAAGGTCACACTTAGAGTCTGAAGCTAATGTGCATCTTAGATTACTCTAAAGATTACATGTACCTTAATTAATTGTTTAAACGTATCTCATGTTACTGAATAAAAATATATTCACATGTATTTAGTATCTTTTTAGTACTTGATATTTCTTTTTCAGACTGCTAAACAGGAAGAAATGTATATACATGTATAACGTTTCTGCAAAAATATATGTAGTTAAAAGTTGCCATTAATATATAAATAAAACTACCTATTAAGACGTAAATTAAAGAGGAGGAACTAATTTACAACCCAAAAGGTTGAATGAGTCACTTATTATTTTATGCATGAACAAGCCTTATAATGTGCATATAAAAGAAAAATCAGCATAGCGTTCTTCAAATGTTTTTCACTTGTTTTTCAAAAAGTGATTTTGTTCTTTCCGAATGACCTAAGCCTTTAACATTAGGTAATTTGTTGAAAGAAAACATATTTTCAGCACCTTCCCTCGAAAAAAACGGTAATTGCACCAAGAATAACTTAACGTTTAAGCTTCATTTACGAGTAGCATCGGTTTTAAAGGTCCATTACGAAGACCTAATCGAATTTTCTTTTATATCTGGAATTTTGACGGTAGTCTTCTCAGAAGGAAAACTATGACATACTTCATCGAATGTGACCATATTGTGTTGAAAATTGGAGTTTAACAAAAGAATTATATTTGCCTTTTCAAAAACGAAATATGTTTTTCTAGATATCAAATATCGATATTTCTCTTTTTGAATAAAGACTTTAACTTTGTGAAGACTTTATTTAGTACATATCAAATAGCTTTCAAATTGACACGGCTTGCTCCAACGCTTACGTCATTTCTGCAACTAAATGTGTCTGAATTGTTTATATTTTCAAACGTAAAAACAGTACACTATACGAAAAGATGACATCTTCGTATCAAGCAAAATACCTCCAAATTATCAACAACTTTGCAAAAGCAGCGATCGTTCTCGAACCTAAATTAAATGGTATCAGACATCATTTCATCTGAATTACTAGAAATGTTTTGCACCCAACAACATCCCAAACATATCCATCTGGTAATTTGAATTATCTATGCAGTGTTAATTAAATGCCATTCGGCACACAAGAACGTTTTACACAACCAGAAAAATAAAAGTTCATATAAAGGCCCAAAGGAATACAAAAAACGGTGAGGAGCATTAGTCTTGACATTGTGTGTTTTGTTTACTTTTATCGTAACACATACCCACCTCAATAGCCTTAAAACAGACAAAGGTTTTCATTTTTTCTTAAAGAGACGTTTCTGACATTTCTTTTTTTTTTACAGTTTGTTGCATTACCATTCGGCCACGCTATTATTGGAATTGTAAACATATTGAATGTTCACATTAAATATGCTTCTATACAAGTATATAACTTGACAAAATACAAATGTACCAGGTTGAAAATAAACTAAATAAAGCATTTCTGTGTCACTTTGCCAAATACGTGCAATAGATATGTAATATCGTTAATTACTGTGCTTCAACACGCATCTCAAAATGATATATAGCAAAACCTTTTGTTATCAAGTTTATTGACCTTTTCAAAAGTGAACCATAGCCTAAAGTAATGACTTAATTAAGACACTAGAATAAATCTATACTCGTACGTGGACTATACCTCAGTCAGTAAATTAACCCTGAGCAATACAACGTTCCCCTTTGCTATATCGCATGGTAATTGAATAGACAAGTACCACGTTTAATGTGTCGTTTCTATACGGATTTTAACATGTAACACATAAACGTGCAATCATGGCCTTATACACTGACGTGTGAAACACTCGAAAGACTCATATATTTTTAGTATAGAATACTAATGACACGATACGTAGATCACTTAACATGGAGGACAAAATAAAAAAAACTTTCATGTATAATATCGACATATTGTGTCGTGTATGGCATAATGAATTGATATCATTTAGAATCTGATGAAATACGATATATATTCCCGCAAAAGAAACGGAATTGTCTGTTTTAGTAATTAAAATATCTTGATTTTCTTTCTTTTTTATTCAATCTAATCTATAACCCGATTGCGGTTCTTTGAAGTTTTGATTACTGATCTCTTGTCATTTGGAACAATATCGCAATCCGTCTTATAGCTTATATTTGTCGTTTTGATCTTAAATAACAAACATTGAACTTCAAACAGTTGAATTAAGAATCAGAATATCAGGCAATGAAAATGGTTGGAGTAATGTAATCAATAGATAATTCAAATGATAAAATAGGTTAATACTCGGCCATGTTGCAAGTTTTGAACTTTTTACTAGTCAAACATTGCCAACATTTTATCTCTGGAAATGGGTAAAATGAATCTTAGTTAAAAATATATTGAATTAATCCTAAAACAGGACACGGTGATAAAAAATATATAAATGATTCCTAGTTTAGCTTTTACTCACATTTAAGAGTGTCCTTAGCAAGTATTTTAAAGGGGATAACAATCTGCGGCTAAACTGAATTCAGATGAAGCTTAAATTTGCTATAGAAAAGAATATCACAGAAGCAACGCAAAACTAGAACTGTCACAAGAGTGACGAATTATACCCCCACAATACAGCTTTGTCACAGAAGTATGGCAACCATAAG
>JAUMHA010365027.1:0-13840 GCA_032359765.1 Saxidomus gigantea | reverse complement strand
GTCTCGAGAGCGATTAATATAAGTTGTAAGAACTTGTTTCGCAATCGAGAATAAATAAATTAGTATAAACTAATGTTGGTAATGAGGTTAACATGAATTAATTATTTTTTGTTGGGTCAATTAAAGGTAAAAAGAGATTGAATATTCATGTTATGATTGTGAAATATTAAGGGGTACAAACTTATTTCTGATTTTATACGAGGAGTTTACAGCAGGAGGCAACCAAATTTACTAATAAGAAACTGCTTTCTAGCTTTGAATACCTGTGCGTCGTTTTACCTGTCCTACTATTGCTTCATTTTAATTTAATAATATAGAGCTGAGACCAAGGGCGTGTTAAGGCAAATAAATTGACAAAACATGAAACTGAATTATATGTTAGGACAGTGGATCGACTATTTTAAGAAATCATAAGCATGATAAGAGGATTAAGAGTGTCGGGAGTTTGTTAGAAACACCTTGGACTTCAGTGATATATAAAATATATAATAATATATGTCATCTTGTGATTGTAACTTTTCTTCTCATTATGCAGTAAAGTGTTACAAAAAAACTGCTAAAAAGTGTATAAGAAAGGTTTCACTGATGTTTTTCCTAAAACGGAGACCACAGCAATAGGAAAAAGAGCCCACTTACAATTACATTTGAACTACAGAATTTCTTGTACTATACGCTTAAACTTTTACAATATATATCGTTAAGCTATGATAATATATCAAAGGAAATTTTCAACAACAGGTGAACAGTTACTTGACCTGGCGTTATTGACTGGACCTTCTATAACATCACTTGCTCAACAAGGCTTCATAAGTGGTGCTATCGGTTCAACTGAAGTGTACATATTAGATCCTTACTTATCAACAAGATACGTTAAGCTGCAGATTAACAACTTTTCTATGCTGCAACTTTGTGAAGTTCAAGTGTATGGAATTTGCAGCCCAAGTAAGTAAACATTGAAATGTTAGATAGGTGAAACCTCTGTATAATGTCGATGCCAGACTTTCAGTCTCAGTAAACCTTGGAAATGGAGAAGGTTTTGAAGAACAAAAGAAATACTGTAACGATTAGTTTTATTACGGTATAACATTTTTGACTATAACAAAAGTCAACTCATATGAAGTTGAAAACTAATTAAAAAACGTTAACACATATATAAAGTATTCTCTAAGCGCAATCAAACACAGTTTTCAAAAACAGCTGCTGACATACAAACAAAAGATTGAATTCTCCATCTTTGATAAAAGGCAGGGGACAAGAAACACACTTTAGCTTTCATTAAATACCTATAAGCATTCTGTTAGAACATGGCCTTTATTCAACTTTTAAATACGAACTGTTGTTTCGTGAAATCTGCATAGTACAATTATTTCTAAGGGTGCCACCAATTGGCCGATACAAAATTCCTGCATACACGTGACGTTAATAACGACGCTTTTGATTGGGTCGTTACTACTTAATTTTACTTAAACTATATATCAACGATTAATTTTTTCTTAACCTACTTTAAAGTTTAGAAAAACTGATACATTCTTGTAAAGTTTTAAAGGCATGGTCGCACACTCAGCCTTTATCGCGTATATTAGAGTTTTTCTTCATTTTTAAGCTAAACATGTCAATGAAAAATCAGTCAGTCATGCACTAAAAGTAATATTATGAAAGGTTTATTATAATTAAAATGTCATTCAAAAGCCAGTTTAGCTCTCATCGCGGCGGGTTCATCATACTCTTGATATGCACTTATATGATCCAGTGCACCACCCGAGCAAACCTGGCGTTCGGATCACACTATTATGTTACTACCCCACAATACATTAGTTATCTATAAGGTTTACACTATTTCTTAAAGCTAAATTAAAGGACAACACATATATAATGTAGATACAACTCAGAACATGAATTAAGTCATAGATTGACATCGAGGTTATCGCCATTGAACGATGGCCAGAACGATTTGTAAGAAGAGGTTTAAGGCGGTTTGCAGGATGTCAACCTCAAGCTTCCATGGATTCAATTGAAGAGAAAATCGTGTGAAGAAAAAATGCCCTATGCTCTAAATTGCAGACTTGGCAATGAAGTACCTAAAAATAAATTTGAAATGAAAACAATGATAGGTTTTACGGCAACCGCGACATTATTAAAAAAATATGTGAATAAACCGTCATCAAATTATCTTGTCGTCAAAATAGGATATGGTGACTTTGTTTTATGATTTTATAAAAAAAGTAATGTTAGATATTTACACGTCATATGATCTTGCTTTACTTAAAACATATTTCGGACGATTGCTGTTGTACAAAGGAAATTTAAATACATACATAGATCAATGTAAACAACAAAGTGTTAAAACTCGAAACATATACAGTATATTCTAATGCTCTAATACTCGCTAATTAGACATTTATGTAATATGTTTTCATATCTATTCAAAGAATGCGGCGGGGTTCCATATGATTCGGACACTCAGATCTGTTGTGGTACAACTCTGTTTGAAAAACTAAGCGAGCACACTGAATGTTGTGGAACCAGTTATGATAACAGATGCTTCTCATGTTACAACGGATATCTCGTGCCATTGTTTAGTTCTTCCCAATTATGCTGCAATGGTGTAATTCAGGCCATGTTGTACAATGATAGTTGTTGTTGTAACACTACGGTGTTTGATGCTTCAACTGACGTTTGCTGTAACAATGTCCTACGACCAAGAACTTCTACCGAACTCCAATGTTGTCGTAAGTGGAATCAGTTTGACTGTTTATCAGTTTCATCTGTTATGTTGTAGCAGGCTTACATATCTATTTATAGCCATTTCGCAATAAGGTCACTTTTGCAAAACTTTCTCTTTTAATAAACCAGTGTAATATCATTGTCTTTTCAGATTGATCAGTTTTAATTGACTTGCTACTAAGCATCCTGTTAATAGTCCCTTATGGAGTTAATAGTTCAACAACTATTCATAGGTAAAAAGTCATCACATAGCTTTCAAAAAATGGATGAACGATATATATCTGCAATATCTGTACGTGACAAGTAGAAATGCATTGAAAGAGGTATAAGCAGTTATTTTAATCTCCAATCAAACTTAAGTCATCACAAGCGAAAAACTTACATTTTATGTGTCCTATCCCTTTGGTTTCTCTTTCAGAATGCACAGACTCTCGTCTGGATGTTGCATTTGTAGTTGATGTATCGGAAGGCCTTACTATTGATGACCGCATTGAGTTGTTACAGTTTATACAGCACATTATTCAAAGTTTAGATTCAGAAATTGCCAATGGGAATATAAAGATAGCTTTCATAGTTTATACAGACGAGGTATTCGTTGAATTCCAACTGACAACGTATAATACAAGCGCTGCAATGATTAACCACGTGGCGAATCTTATACCGATAACTGGAGGCACTAAAACAGGTTGGCATTCATAAAGGTTCAGCTTTTTATTTAAATGTTGGTACAAGAATAAGTATTCAATTTTTCATATATTTCTAACAATACGACCATAGTTTTTCTGTATCTAAATTATATTTGATTCATAAAATCAACCTGTTTATTTCATAAACCCGCATTAATTAATAATATGGACTCATTTTTGACATAATTTCAGCTGATGCTCTCTTAACACTTCGAACTGAGGTCTTCAATGCCACTTATGACTTAAGACCGGATGTAGATAATGTTGCAATATTATTCACGGACGGTAAATCCAACGATAGACAAAGTACTCTACAAGAAGCAGACAATGCAAAGGCCGCTGGTATTCGACTCATAACAATGGCCGTGGGTCAAAACGTCGGAGAGTTCGAAATTAATTATATTGCCAGCGTTCCAAGCTCAGAAAATGTTTTCCACGTGGACTTTTTCAGTAACCTTATGACTTTAGAGTCAAGCATACTTGGAATCCTATTCCAACAATGCGATAGTGAGTACAATATGATTTTTATAAGGAGTACTGAATTATGTTTTGAATTAAGACAATTATTGTGTAGGAGTCTGTGCACATCTCGACACATTGTGACTGGTTGTAAAAGAAACTTACAAGTTGAACTATGAATGCCGGGTCAAAATTCTATCTACAAGGGAGTCACTTGATTTTACATAGGCTTAAATACGAAACACTTTAAAGCCCTTCTTCTCTAAAAGCACAAGTCCTAGTGCTTAGTTATTGAGCATGTATGTTGCAATGCCTAGTGCACTTCTACCAAGATTTTTAAAATCTTAAACCCTGGGTCAAAATTCAACCAGCGCTGGGGTCAATTGATTTAACATGGAGAGAAAACTTCAATCATCAAATTAGCTAACTAAGATTATGAGAGCTAT
Source organism: Saxidomus gigantea (assembly GCA_032359765.1). Lineage (NCBI taxonomy): Eukaryota > Metazoa > Mollusca > Bivalvia > Venerida > Veneridae > Saxidomus > Saxidomus gigantea. The sequence continues at coordinate 9,525 of JAUMHA010365027.1, read as the reverse complement.
AAATGAGCTTGCTAAGATTATATGAGCTATACATTGGCTTGCTAAGTTTTTGAGAGCTATACATTTTTCGTTTTCGGTTTCTCGTTTTTGTATGATATACAATTATCGAAAATACTAAGAACAATTTTCTATATTTTGAAAAGTTTGTTGAGTATCTTACTCACTCAACGGTTCAATATTCCCCAAGGGAACATTTTAGAATTGACAAGGCGAAAGGTATATTAAAATAATTTTGTTTTTGAGTTTTTTCAATAATGGTACTTTCTTGAACATTTATTTATTTTCTATTTCAGTTTTTCCCGTTGCACGTAAGTAGTGTCTTCGTAACTATACTGTAAGAAATACCTAAAAAACTTGAACGTAAATATATGAGCTATTCATCAATATTCTTTTCACAATTAAATGTAATACTCCTAAAGTTGTTATTCAGAATGAATTAAAATAGAATTACAAAATTGTAATTTAATGTGATACTGTCATTTAGTTTTATAAAAGGACACACACTACTGTATTTTGAGAACAGTCGTATAGTTAACTTATTTGATCAGCAGAATTTGAAATCATTTACAGCATTATGTGGGACTGTTCGATATGATCCACTCTCACAAGTTTGCTGTGGAGTTACAGTGGTAAATATTACAAACACAGGAGAAACAGAATGTTGTGGTCTTACACTGTACAGCCCCACCGTGCAAAGCTGCTGTGCATATACCATCGTATATGATAGCAGTACAGAAATATGCTGCGGAGGAACAACACATAGTATTGCACTCCAGTGTTGTAACAACCAATACCCGTACAATTCCGCTACTGACGTGTGTTGCATCGATATAGTACAACCTTTACATGGTGCGGGGTCGACAGAATGCTGCGTGAGGGAAAGTTACGACACCGGTTGTTCCAATTGTGTAAATGGAACTGTTGTTCCAGCATTCGACGAATACACGGAATTATGTTGTAACGGAAACGTTCAGCAGAAATTGTACGCCTTCAGCTGTTGTTGTGGTCTGCAGGTGTTCGATGCTACTACCCACGTCTGTTGTAATGGAAACCTTTTCAACAGAACAGATACTGACGAAGAACTTTGTTGTCGTAAGATTTCTTCTTGTTATTTTACCTGTTGATAAACAGTGATAACTTCAACCATTTTACTGTGACTGTCTGCTGTGTACATTATCACAATTAACTTGAGTAAGGTAACACTATTTTAAAACACACTCATTTAATGATTTTTTCTCTGATTATTGAGATAATTTGTTCTTATTGTTGTTAAGACTTGCAAGAAACAGTAGCAAGAATGTCACAGTGTTCAACAGTAAGATTCTAACATTTAGAAAATGTATTTAATAATTAGCTTAATTAACTTACAGTGTTATCAAGTTCAACTGAAATAAAATTGATGAAGAGGTACATACTTTTTCTTGTAGATTGTATCAACAAGAAACTCGACATTGCTCTAGTCTTTGACCTCTCAGAGAGCGTTGATGACAGTGCAGTTAAATTACAGAGGCTTATGAGTTTTGCCACAGATGTAATAATGGATTCAGATGTAGACTCTTTAAACGTTAGGTTTGCGTTGATTACCTACACTCAAGACGTTTTTGTAGAATTCTTACTGAGCAATTTTACATCAGCTATAGATATGATAAATAGAATAAACTCTGTCCCTGTGCGAGGAGGAGGAACGAACACTGGCGGTGCTTTAGAAATCCTTCACCAGATAGTTTTTACAAGTACGTATGGAGATCGTGTAGAAGCACAAAACGTTGCAGTTGTGGTGACAGACGGAAAATCCAATAACAATACATTTACCGTGGAACAAGCCGCTATCGCAAGAGCAATGGGAATACATTTGATAACCGTTGGAATTGGTTATAGTGATACATCAGAACTGCACCAGATAGCTTCCTCGCCGACTCCTGAAAATGTTTTTAGTATCACTGATTTCAGTAGTTTGTATTCGATTGAAGACGTCATTGAACAAAAGTTCAGAGAAGAATGTACAGGTTAGTAATAAATAGAGGATAATTGTTGGTTTCGGTGTAAGATCACGTTATAATTTCCCCGAGTGAGCACCAAAAGTGATATTTTCACGAGCGGCGCAGCCACGAGTGAAAATAACTACTTTTGGTGTTCACGAGTGAAATTATCGTGATATGACACCGAAACTAACATTTTTTTCTGTTCATTTTATGTCTGAAACTCTACTTTTGTTGAGTTTATTTCAATAAAATGTCGAAAATCGCGGAAAACGTCATCGTCATATGGTGTCTGGCATTCATTACGCTCGGTTTACTTTTTGACGTTAATCCGGGTAACAGAATTTGATTATATTCACTGCGTGGGCAGTGAGTTTAAAGAAATATAATCCACAGTTATATTTTGATAAACCGCGGAGAAACATAAAATAAAATCATATATACCCATATACTGTCAGATCATTATTTTATAATGGACATGGCATGGAAGCCACAATTGAACTTGAAAAGAAGTTTGAAATTTAACTCTAGTAGAACGAAATCATAAATAATAGATATATTTGTACTACCTATTTTCTTCTATACGAAGAGCAAGAAACATGTGTATCTCTATGCAAGTTATATTTTACTTTGTTGGGTTTAAAAGTGTTTTCTTTATTTTACAGAAAAACCACAGTTGCGTAAGTTAACTTTTGTCATTGATTAGCAAATAGTTACAACAGTCCAGTTAAATCTACGAGTTTCTGTACTTCGGCAAGTTCTTTGCAAGCACACTTAGAGCATGGAAGATTGTGGAATGTCGATTGACGAATAATAATAATATTTAGAATACGTTTGTCAATATTCAAAACCTTTACCTCTTCTTATTAGGTAGTTAACTTGGGTGGCAAAATTTGTTAACCAAAGTCCTTATTTTACTGACCCATCAACACATCAATAAGCAAATAAGTCTTTGTAATTATCAGAGAATCTATCAATTAAACACAAATTCCAACAACTTGCGACAACAGTGTAACTCAGGTTTTAATCATTGAACAGCGTACGGACAAGTAAAATTAACCAAACTTTTTTCCTGTCACATGAAAGCAAACATACTACATAAAACCAAGAGTATAGCATGTAAGCAAGAAACAAAATATCTTAAAGACCAATGCGCCCTCTAATCATAGCCAACCGACAACTTCAAGTTGTGAATATAAATTACAAATTAAGAGTTTACTCTAAAACATTAACAAAGAAAAACTTCCAATATCACATAATGCTGATGCTATAGATAACTACATTGTATTGCATCGACTGTGTGAATTAACAATTGTATATAGTGTGTCTAGTTAACAAAATTTCTGCACATTAAAGTTGTGCAGCTTTCATCACACACATTTCTTATATGAATGAAAATTTTATTTTCCAGTGACATGTGGGAGCACAATGTATGACCCCAGAGTTCACGTCTGCTGCGACGGATATCTTGTATCAGTCACAGATCAGAATGCTAGACATTGTTGCAGAAGCTATTACGCAATACATTTATATAACGTCCAAACTCATGTATGCTGTAATGGAAATATTGTACCTATCACTATACCTGGACAGGATCATTGCTGTGGCACCCTTTCTCTATACAATTTAGCGACAGAAAAATGCTGCGGTGGAAATACTATTAGTATGTCAATGGAATGTTGCGATAGCACCTATCCGTTTGATCCAGCCAATCAGATTTGTTGCAACAGGACAGTTAACCCATTGTACGGTATGGGATTAACGGGATGTTGCGGAACAGTGAGCTTTGACACTGGGTGTAATCAGTGTATAAATGGTGTTGTAGTGCATTCGTACGATGAGAGGACACATATTTGTTGCCAAGGAACGGTGCAAGAGAAGCTGTTTCAATACAGTTGTTGTTGTGGTTCAACTGTCATAGACGCTTTAAACTATACATGTTGTAATGGTTATCCTGTGCAGAGGTCACTGACAGATACTTCATTATGTTGTCGTAAGTAGCTTGATTGTTTATAGTCCCGACCGACCCCGGGGTGAGCTTACCAAGTCTCCTGACAGGCGCAGGTTGAAGAGAGACAGATGCAGATACAAGAGAATCCGGGTACCAGACACTCGCTCTTTGACGAATAGACCACTTGGTTCTTTGACATGCTGGGTGTAAAGCACCAATACATGTGAGACTACCTCTAGGTTTCTAACCAGTTCATCTTTAGATGGGTTGAATTAAAAGCTTTTCTGAAAATTCAAGTGCCCCTGCCTGGTTTCAAATTAGTGACCTCCGCATTGTAAGTCCAGAGCGCTAACCTATTCGACCACCACGACCTTCCTAGTTTATATTTTCCGTTCTGTTTTACCACGATGATTGACCGTACATGACATCCCATCACGATGAAATTATCCCTTCTCCTTATTTGAGTTCCACATGTAGTGAAAATTTAATTTCGCAAAGCAATATGCTAATCTTAGCTGCATGTATCTGCTTTTAGTAAGTAACTTCAAAGTTTGATTAAACTTCAAACAAATGAAACACGGTTAAAGGGAAAAAACATCGTATGAATAATTTCCCTCTAAGCGAATGAAAAATCCGATGTCTGAACATCTTTTTGTACTTTTATTGAATATATAAGTCAACCCGAAAAGTGTATAATATTGTATTTTGTAATTGGCTTAAGGTATTTAGTATTTGAACTTAATTAGCCAATTGAGATGAAATATTTCACTAAGTTAAAAATAAGGGAATTTGAAGGAGACATATGCTCATAATGATGTGAATAGAAACGAATCTAATCCACACGAAGTTGCATTTTACTTATCTTAAACGACCAAGATCAACGATGTTAGGCACATCTTGGATGTACATTTTAGATTTGATATCCGAGGCAAAAGAAGTATTTTGAAGTATCGGTCACCCCAATGATTAAACAGGGTTTTATCTATTTTAAGCTTTTAAAAGTTTGCATTTGTGTAAAACTGACTACATTGTATCCTCATCTCTTTAAAAGAAGTCATATTCTGATTTTCAGATTGTATTAACCGACTGGTAGATGTTGCGCTCGTAGCGGATACGTCTGAAAGCGTTCATGATGTACCAGGTCATGTAGACATACTTTTAGGTTTCCTCAAAGACATCATCAGTGGTTCAGACGTTGACTCGGGTACAATTAGGTTTGCCGTGTCTCTCTTCACTCACGAGGTGGTCAATGTTTTCTTTTTAAATAAAACTGGCACGGCTGCTCAGATGATAGCGGATATCAATGCTGCTTATATTCCGAGTGGAGGCACCCTCACAGGTCTAGCATTAGAGAACCTTCATAGTTTGGTTTTCCGTCTAGAAAACGGTGATCGTGCAGTTGCCCCAAATATTGCTGTCATCATCACAGATGGAAAATCATACAACAACACGAATACCATCGAACAAGCAAATATAGTTAAAGCATTAGGCATTCACGTAATTGCAGTGGGCATAGGTATGACAGATGAGACTGAACTAGTCCAAATCGCATCAGCACCAACTTCTGAAAATGTATTCACAGTGAATGATTTCAATCAACTGTTTTCTCTTGAAGGACTTATCGAACAGAAATTCGTCGATGAATGTACAGGTATATTCATAATTCGAGAGTTTGCAAAAAGCTTAAGATATAACATTTTTGTATTTTTATGTTCTATGTTAATTCCATTACCTTAAATAAGACACTTTCTATTGTTTTGTTCAGAGTGAATGTATTAATAAATTGGTTTGATGATATAGTTTATCCAAATTAGTGCGGTATTCTATTATTTTGCTGTACGGTGTCATATTTAATATCATTTAATGTATCAGTAAGCATGGCAGTAGCAAAAAAGTGACTTTTTTATATTCCAGAATTCCCGGGTAGAGGTGAGTTTCAATAATATTTTCTAAAGTTCCTTTTGACGAAGTCTAAAGCTACATAATATGATTTTAAATTGGTGTAAGCGCGGTATTCAATACAAGCAAAATTTACATGCAGATTTAAAATTGAGATAAAAAAGCTCCAGTTACTATAAAAAACATGTAGTACTAACTTCATCTAAATTTATTTCAATGTTTTGATGAAAAGGTTATTCACGTGTTGTTTTTAGATATTCAAATTGTATAACATGTTCTTCAGCACTTGCTAATTATAATTATATGTGTAAATACCAGTTATTTACCCATCACATTTAAAACATCCCGCCGATTTAAAAATAGCATTCTCTTTCTATCTTATTTTTACCAGTAAACGGTTCTACAAAGTTTTCTACGTATAACACATCAAACTGGTATCTTGCATTTACCGTTTAATCACCATTAGGTATGGTATCCAAACCAAATGAAACGTATCACATCATCGCTAACATGCTATCTTTCAATAAAGTAATATACCAATTTGCTATATATTACAAGGTCACTTCATTAAGAGACGATATTTTATATGTGTATGCACACTATGTTTTTTCAGTCATGTGTGGAATCACTGTGTATAACCCAAGAGTTCACGTCTGCTGTGACGGATATCTTGTATCAGTCACGAATGAGAACGCAAGACACTGTTGCAGAAGTTATACTTCAATTATGTTATACAATGACCAAACAGAGGTTTGCTGTAATGGAAATGTTTTTAATATTACCATGTATGGACAGAATCAATGTTGTGGATCATTATCCCTTTATAATCCTGTAACGCAAAAGTGCTGCGGTGGAAATACTATAAGTATGTCGATGGAATGTTGCGGTGATGTCTATCCTATTGATCCATCCAATCAGATTTGCTGCAGTGGGACAGTCAATCCCTTGTATAGACAAGGATATACAGAATGTTGCGGAACAGTGAGTTTTGACTCTGGGTGTAATCAATGTGTAAATGGCGCAGTTGTTCCTTCATACGATGAGAAGACACATATGTGTTGCCAAGGAACGGTGCAAGTAAAGCCGTTTCAATACAGTTGTTGTTGTGGATCAACTGTCATAGACGCTTTCAATTATACATGCTGTAATGGTTATCCTGTGCAGAGGCCACTGACTGATACTTCATTATGTTGCCGTAGGTATATCTTAAAACATAACTAAGTTATTTATGGTAAAACTTAAACACTATTTCAGTATATATCATACAATTATCAATTAACGAATTCGTTGAATTGTCTTGTATTTGATGTGTGATTTTATGAATACAGATTTAATTTTTCAGATTGTATTAACCGATTGGTAGATGTTGCACTCGTAGCGGATACGTCTGAAAGCGTTCATGATGTACCAGGTCATGTAGACATACTTTTAGGTTTCCTCAAAGACATCATCAGTGGTTCAGACGTTGACTCGGGTACAATTAGGTTTGCCGTGTCTCTCTTCACTCACGAGGTGGTCAATGTTTTCTTTTTAAATAAAACTGGCACGGCTGCTCAGATGATAGCGGATATCAATGCTGCTTATATTCCGAGTGGAGGCACCCTCACAGGTCTAGCATTAGAGAACCTTCATAGTTTGGTTTTCCGTCTAGAAAACGGTGATCGTGCAGTTGCCCCAAATATTGCTGTCATCATCACAGATGGAAAATCATACAACAACACGAATACCATCGAACAAGCAAATATAGTTAAAGCATTAGGCATTCACGTAATTGCAGTGGGCATAGGTATGACAGATGAGACTGAACTAGTCCAAATCGCATCAGCACCAACTTCTGAAAATGTATTCACAGTGAATGATTTCAGTCAACTGTTTTCTCTTGAAGGACTTATCGAACAGAAATTCGTCGATGAATGTACAGGTATATTTATAGCACGACCATTTTCTTGAAGATATCAATTTTTTCACTATTTTGAATTACTATTTCATTAAGAAAATGAATTGTTATTGCCTGTAACACAAACCTATGGTAACAAACAGCCTATTGAGAACTATAGAATTACAAGAAATTTGCAAATTAAAGAGCTGGTATATCGGCGTTAATATGTTTTCGTCCTATGAAGGGACATTGTACCATTTTGTAATATTATTGATATTAGTGAGCTTTCGATTGGCATTCACAACATTCTCAAATTCATCTGATGCCAAAGCAATTACATTATATTACCATAATTGTACTACTATATTCTTTATTTTACAGAATTCCCGGATAGAGGTGAGTTGTTTTTCTCTCTAATCACTTTTTCGGAAGCTTTGTATGACTCTGAAACGCCTGTCGAGCTTTCAACGATTTGTTTAACTGAAGAGCTCAAAACACCCACTGCGAACTTTGTACAATAAACAAGAGCTTTCGTTTGTCAATTGTAATAAAATTATGCAACAAAAGACACAAACGTAAGATAAATAAGTAACTTGAATTTTTTGAAAGTATTTACGATTTTTGGAAGGAATGTTTCTTTCAGCAACACCCAGAATCATCAAACTCGCAATAAGAAATAGGGTTTAGCTGCTGTTTAAGTTAATTTAAGAAAAACATGTTAATATTATAGCAGGCAGGTATTGTCTTGAAGACATTGTTATTCATATTCTAAAATGGTCATATCGTCACCCAAGCATATATGGATTGAGTTGGGTTGACGAATTAAAGCCAACCAATCACGCACTAGAAATATTTTCACGTATAGATTCTGTATTCGAACAACTAGTTGTGTAATTGAGTTTTTAACATGAACCCTGCTTATCTTAAAAACTTTATTGTTGTGTTTTAAAGTATCTTAGTGTATATCCTATTGTAGCAGTTGTTGCAACGATTAACTAAAATATAGAAAATTTGCCAAGCAATTAACAATACTTACGATCTTGTTTTAGTAATTTTTATTTTTGTTTAAAAATGTGTTATTTGTGTTTAAAACACTCACTGGAAACATTTCTATACCTATTCCTATATGTGAAACGAAAAAAAAAGCCTAAATTGAATTTAAAACTTATACAGTGCCTAGTGCACGAATGTCAACAACATCTTACTTCATGTTTTGATTACCGATGTTTGTAACTTTTGTTGTTGTTTTTTTTTTTTTTTTAATTTATCAGTCCGTTAACAAATAGTTGAAGTTTTCGATGAATATCACTTTTTTAAGGGCACATTTTGTCAGAAATAACATTTTTAACATGCAACAAACCAAAATGATATTTTTAATTGTGTTTTAGTATTAAATAATTACAAACCCTCACAGAACATATGTTTGATAGCTATGTGCTGAAAAGAACAATTTTATCGATTTTTGTAATATTTGTCGTAATAAGATGTAAATGACATGACGTTTAACGTCATAAGGCAATATATTTCTATAATTGTATAGGTCAATCACAATTCAACACGGATTTCATTGCTTTTGAAATCATCACATAGTCCCTATCATATACTTTGTAATACATCCAGTCTAGAAATGATCTTATAAGAAAAATAAGCACGGTGTCCCTTTAGTCCCTTATGCTCAGAATACTGTGTGTACAAACAATACACAAGGAAAAGGTTATCAAATCTGAATTGTAACAATTGCAATAATGAAAGAAATAGTCGATAAATGTGTTTAATTGCGAAAGTGGGTTATTTTTAATTGCAGCCGAATCTTATTT
>JAUMHA010365016.1:0-13841 GCA_032359765.1 Saxidomus gigantea | reverse complement strand
AGATAAGTTGGAAGACAATAGGAGCTTTATGTATGTTTCTTTTATACGTAACATTATGTATTTCTTTGGGAAAAGTTGTCATTAGATAATGAGGTAAATTATTATTGTCTAATAAGTTGATTTTGACAAAGTTCTCAAAACGGCTATATCTTTGGAAGTAGAAGATCATACCAAGACTTATTTTAGTTGTAAAGCATCGTGTATAAACATGAAAACAAAATTCAACAATTCCTTTAAAGGGACATACCCTATAACTGATATCGAACTAAATAACCTCAAAAACATAAATAATAGAATCTTTTGGAATATAACAACTTATTATATAACTTAAAAGTTTCAGCTATGTATTCCCAGTCATTATCGATAAAATCAGCGGTTTAAAATATACTGCAATGCAGTAAACCATTCAATAATCTATGTAGAGTTAATGGGTGGATGCGATTTATTACAAAAAGCCTGTATATTGATTGTGGTAAAATGAGGCATTTTTACACCATAGGTATTTATTTATCATTTTGCATTCATAATCTATGTTTCGAGAATATGATGTGTTAGATGTAGGGAGTGCACCTTTAATATTGTTGTTACCACCAGTATGTAGAACGGTCGGTTTCAGTCAAAATTGTTCCAATTGCAAGCTTTGGCATTAGTTTTCACAAACTGAACAAATATTTAGACCCCCAACGCATGTCCCAGCTGATTAATATGTCTTCGTTCCAACAGTGCTTGGTTGCATTAATTTTCAAATTTCCATTTTCAAATTCAATCAAATCAGATTTTCTTCCTTTTTGCCCAAAAGCGTTGATAACATGTCACTCTGAATGAATTTTATGCAAAATTAGAAGAGAGAAGAATTATGAGAAATTCAAGATTTAGCTAATATGCAAATTAAACATTATTTGACACGTCCCTTTTTCAAAATTTAATTTTGAACACCATTTACTCATTATTCATGACTATTCTTCATCTGAAATTGACAATATCAATTATTAAGTGTCATGTAGTTACCATGTTTTAATATATTTTTGAAGTTTTTAACTTAGTGAATACTAAATTAGAGCACTAAGAAATCACAAATTCAAGATGGCCGCCTCCATGATACTCCATATTTGGAAATTTTCAATCTTTAATATTTTCATATTCAATACACCGATTTTGGTAATTCTTTCAACAGTATATTCCTCGTAACTTGTTCTTGAATTTGAAGACAAATTATTTTCTTTAAAGGAAATAGAAATCTACTTCGCCGTTGGTCTACACCGCTTTTCTTTTACAATTGCTTTTTATCCAGCGGGCACCAGTATGTAACTGAAATCTAGGGTTCCGTTGTTGAGTCAGTGTTATTGGAATGTTTTTGAAATCCTGCGATACAAACATTACGAGCCAAAGGAATTAAATTTTGATTGATCGGCTTTCTCGAATGTCAAGACAAGAAAAAGGAACAACGTTAGTAATGATATTCCTGCAGACAATTTAGTTCACCAATCTTCGACGTACGAATACACTGTTCCTTTTCAAATTAAATGTGTCTGACACAAAAATCAGCTTAAATATGTATAAAACTTGAATTACATAAGCAACGTTCTGCTCGAAGTTCTTACTTTATTGTTCTTTTGAAATTCACTTTTACTACAATTTCTAGTTACGTTTGAATGTCGGTAATGCTATACATTTTGCTTCTGTTCTAAAGTGTGAATTTACATACTGTTACATAGGCACGAAGCGATTTGCTTCAATCACACTAAATGGCACTTTTCTTGGAGAAGTAGCAGTACAATTTACGGCGCATGCAGGAAAACAGGACCCAACAAGACCCGATGTGGAATGCAGCCACGTTCATCAGAGAGAGTGTCAAAGCGATAGCATCTCTAAAGCTCGTTTCAGCATTATCACATGTTATGTAAGGTCTATGCAATAATGATAGAACCAGATTAAATCACGACTTGAATTAGACGTTGTACTAGAATAAATATTTACAATTTGCAGTATTCAGAAGGAAGCAGTTAGAGTTGTAATTTGTTCCAAAATCAAATGCATCTAACCTAAATAGTGTTTGCTTTTACAAGTAAGATAGATTGCTGCCGTAAACTAAATTGTAAATAAGGGTTTATTTCCTGATCAATATGACATAAGCTCAAAATGAAATTCCGATATAATAATAAAGAATATATTATAGGAACGGTTTAATATAAGTTTACATAAAATTTCATAGATATAGGACAGTGCTTATAACGATACGTCCGTCCCATAGTAAGAATAATAGTTTGAAAAATTGCCATACGTTTAATAAATAACTTCGTGTCAACAATTAGAAACACATTTAATCGACAGCAGCATCTGTGCACATCGAATAACACACATTCCGACATAAGTCTGTGTAGACAAAGTAAAATGCAGATGTTTCATATTTCTTACTGATCAAGATGATCGCTTACAAAGCAAATTAATTTTGAAGCTGAAGGTATCACGTTATGTGCTCCAATGTTGTATAAATTATGTCTCCGTTAAAATCTCATTGTGATATTGTCTGAAATTTACTTTTTCAATTTGTATTCAGCTTTCAATGTAGAATCGTTCTTAGTGGTGAAATATCTAGAGTTCTTTTTGCCTAGATTAATTGTCTGAAGATTTTCTTATTACAGTCGGACAGTGTATTTTACCATTTAAGTGTCTCTAGTATTGGAATAACGATAGAAATAGAGTTTAAGAATGTTATATGATGCTTTTCATAGAGCATAATTCATTTGAGGGTAAAAGGAATTCTCAGCAATAGGTAATATTTGTGCGCATTTGTCTGGCACATTCTTTACTTATCGGGCGGGTCAAACACTAAGGGCCAAAAATTCTCTGACACCAGTGCTAGGTGGATGGTGTATGTATGATACAAAAACAAATATGTCAGAACTAAACTGGCAATGTTAGCAGAAGCGTTAACGACTTTTTCCCAATAAAAGATGCACTCCATACATCTAGCATATTATATGAAATCATATTGTATAATATATACATGTTCAATGAACGTAAAATGATAAATAAATATGCAGCTTTCTCTTGAAAAGGCTTTCTGTAATAAATCGCATCCATCCATAATTGTACAACAGCAACTCTGCATAGATTTTGAATTGTTTACGGTACTGCATCATATATTAAACCGGTGATTTTATCGTTAATTGCTGGGAGTGCATAGCTAAAACTTTTAGGTTAAGTTATAATACTTCCACAGATTCTATTATTTATGTTTTGGAGGTTATTAAGTTTGACATCAGTTATTGGGTATGTAACGTAGTATCTTACAGCAAGAAACAATAAGAAGAGCAGAATTATAAGGAAAAATGGAATTCTAAACCTGCTAACAATGTGTAATGATGAACAGTTTTCATGTCTGAGTGGTTCTTATATTCCCAAAATGAACACAAGAATCTAAGATATGGGAGTAAGTGATGAGGTTTTCACACGCATATTTATGCACTTAATAAATGATTTATTACTGCTACTTCCATAACAGCTCGGTCTGCGAAAAACATCCACTCTCACCAGAAACTACTGGTTTTCAGATCTATCATCTTTTAGGAAAAATGATACGTCACACAAACATGAACTTATCCGGCGGTAAGTCTATGTTTTTGCAAATCCGTGAAGTTTAAATGGTTACGACAATAAACGAGGCTATTCTTATGTTAGATTTACAGAATTTACATGATTCAAATTTGAAAAAACCCAGACATAACAGTAAACTGATAACCCTCTCACTGCGTGCAGCAAGAAACCTGGTATATTGATCTGATCTAGAGATCTATATAGTTCAGTCCAGGAAAACAGTCTGCACGTATTCATATGAAGCCAACTGATGCAAAAACTAAATCTTCTTAAACTTTAATATCAAAATTTACAATTGATTTATAGAAGTTTCCGCATTCCTTTCTTTTGTCATGTTGGTCCTGACGAAAAAGAAACCTTTCTAAACAAAATTCATCTTTAAAAAGAGATGGGCGGCGCGATTTTGAATATATGAAAGAGATTGGTAGCTAGATTTCATAGCAAAATTCTCGTTAAGTTTTAGCTTTATGCAGTAAGTAGGCGCCAAATGTCAGAGGGTGAGAAAAATAGGTACCTGACCGGGACCCGAATCCAGAATCTTACACTTGCAGGGCAAATGCTCGCCCGACTGTGCTAACCTATTTATCCTTGTTTTTCGTATCACATATGATATATCATAATTATATATATTGACTGTTATTTACTGGTCAAGAAAATATAATAATTAACATTAGTTTCGACGTCACAACATATTATGTTGATAGATATGAACTATTTACACACTAAAATAATAAAGTCATTAATGAGTGACAGTGTTATCCAATTAAAAGGTATCACACGTGATACTAGGGGGACCTGAATTAATCAGTTTTTCAATTAAAATGTGATTTTCTGGACTTAAAACGTGGATATTTTTATACATGTAGCAACTTTGCTGAAAGTATAGAATATATCCAGTAGGATAGATTCCTGTATTCAATTCTTGTGAAATGTGAACTCTGTGGACGTGTTTGAAACTTTTACCTGTGAAACTTTTATTTGTGTTAGATAGCATATATATAGAGTTCATTAAATCTGCTGTATACTTATCATGTACTCGTTTCAGTGTTTATCTGCCTGATTTCCCGCCTGATGTTCACTTTAAGTTCATCAAGAGCTTTTAGGGAGGGTTTGTACACCCTGTCCTCAAGTATCCCCGCAGGAAGAAATCTAGTGGACTCATCCCCACAGGTAGAAATCTAGTGGACTCATCCCCACAGGTAGAAATCTAGTGGACTGAAATCTGGTGAGTGTGGTGGCCATTCGTTGTTAGTCCTGAATGAAATGAACTTGTCCCCAAATTTCTTCTGTAACTAATCAATCACAATACAATGTAGTTGCTGTGTTCGGGGTAGCCCCATCTTGTTGGAACCACATCTAAGTAGTATCGATACCCCTCCGACGCAATGCTGGCATGCATGTGCGTTTGAGAATATCTAGATACCTTACACTGTTGATGGGTTCAACCCCTCCGTCTTTGTCTTCAAAACAGAATGGGCCAATTACGCCTTGTAAACTCATAACGGCCCAAACTGCAACCTTTTTCATTGTGCAAGGGTTTTTCAAAATAATAGTCGGGTTTTCTGTTCCCCAATGACGACAGTTTTTCTTATTAAATGCAGCATTTAGATAAAAGTGGGCTTCATCGAAAAACCATAGAACATTAACAATATCTGAGTTTTCTTTCATCCAGTGGGCAAAACGTAGACGACTGCCAATGTCACAGTCCTTGAGATGTCGCATAACAGACAAAGAGTAAGGAGTGAACTTCAAATCATAGCGTAAGATTTTATGAACACTCGATCGACTTCAGTGTAAGTAAAGTCCCCTAGAATTTTCCGTATCGATCTCTGGGGTGTTTCTCCAATAACACAGCTAATTTCAGCAATGTTCTCCACACTTCTTACAGACTTTGGCCACCCAGAATTAGAATGTCGAACATCTTCAACTGATCGTGTTTGTTCAAATCGATTAACAATGATTCTTACTTGCATTTTTGATGGTCTCTTTTGGTCAGGATGCCGTTTTTCTATTTCTCTTATCACTGTGGCTGGAGAAGTTGAATAATACAATTTAACAACTTTAGTAGCAAAGGCTTGTGACGACGCCATATTGAATCACAACTGACGTCATATGACGTCGTTTCCTGTAATACAAAATATTTTCCCGTGCTTTATTTTTAAGAATTTTTAATTCACCACGAATAGTTTGATGTATAAATCTAAATATATGTTTTCAAATGATAAAATGACAGACATGTAAAATAGTAACACATATAACTGGACATAAATTTTTACAAACATTGATTTTTTACATCATTGTTTTGTTATTGCAACAATATGTAACCCTAATGTGATTAGTTCGAACCCCGCTGTGGTTCACTACTTCACCATCTCATGTTCTGAACCCAAAGTATTTCTGACAGCAGACTCGTAACCGAAGCAATTTATAAATGATTGGAACGTATAATACTAATTAAACTGTTTCATCATTTGTACCATTCTAATTGATGTCAGCTTATCTCGGGCAATAATCATTTCATTACGAAACATTGTAAACAGTTGTGTAAGAGGCGAGATACCGAGCATGTTGTGGATGCTTTGTCGCCATATTAGAGTTAATTTCCCGACGAGATTATGTGTACAGAGAAAGGTTTGCATCCAAAACCAGTTGTTGACATTGTAAAACATATTAAGGACTCCCTCAATATGACTTCTGGTAATATTTTGTCGGTACAGAAACAATGTATATGCTCAAAACTCTTGAGCTATAACTGTCATGTCTATGTGCTGCATCTTGTTAAAATGAAGCCGAATTAATGATCGTGATATAAACCAGAGAGGACGTTTGTTTAATTAAATGTATTCGTCTATCATTGTTGTTTATTACATTTCTAGTATCTACAAGATGTTAGAATGATTTGCCAATCGAGGAAATTCACAAAACTCACAATTCAGTAAGTGAACACTAAATGTTTTTACTAGTCACGAATAACGTTGCTATTGTCAGATATTTATGAACTGTCTGACGATTTCCTTTGTAATCTCTTATTTATCGATTAAATTTCAATGCAATCTCTAATTAAGCAAAAACCTAACACTTTATCCTGAACATTCGCATTTACTAAACCCAATTTATCAAGCTTGTCCAAAGCTGTTATCAGACAGTCCTGGACTGTCTCAAGATTTGCTTCGTAATTTCCTCTTTGTAGATTAAATTTCAATGAAAACACTAACTTATGAAGTTTGGCTTATGCGTATACGTCTACTCTACTGTACATTTCACATTGGCTCGGTCGTAGAAATTAATTTGATGGTTAGAGTAAAGTCATATACATGTATTTTATGTTCCTACTTTAAAGCTGCTCGCTCTCGGTTACCGTTGAAAAAAATAATTTTCAAAAAAATTGACATTCTTATTCATAAATATAAAACTAAAGGCTAGAATAAGAAATAAGCAAAAATCTAGGTAGAAATTTGCAGAAATCGATTGAAAAGCTCAGTTACACGGCACCGCTACACTATATGTTTATATTGAAATTTCAAAAGCGTTTGTAACGCTTTTGAATTTGGTAGCGTATTTTTCGAAATTTAGAGATGTACGTGACATGAATTTATACTGGAGCCTTTTTATACCACTAAATGTTCTAAAATACGTTATTTACATACAATTTGAAGAAATTATTATTTTTACCAAAATCTGAGAGCGAGCAGATTTAAGAGACAGTAAGGATGACCATGATTGTAATTAAAGGGATAGATCATGCACAGTTAGATCCTTGCCCTTCTATCCTCTTGTAAGGAACTGCCATCTTTCTCACTTAAAGAGACATGGACGGAATCAGGGATTGAACACATGGCCCTCAATCCATGAGAGGTTACAGTGATTCCAAGTCGTATATCAGGGTGAAGGACCTATATCATGTAGTTGGGTGTTTTAAATGGAACACGTATAGTCTATGTGTAATGAAGAAAAGAGATAAGTGGATTTTCTAATGAATACGATATTATGCATACGACATCTTTCAGCTTACTGTTACTGGTTTTGATTTTACCGAGAAAATGCTAATTAAAAAGTTTATGGAAGGATGTCCTCTTTAGGATGCAACTAGTCTAGCGTTCCTGAAAGTTTCATGTCTTACTGTGAGAGATATTTCGGGTTTCGCTGGCTGTGTCTGGCTTTTCTAGTGAGCTAATGTACAATTTAACATTTATCGCCATTTTAACTTAAATGAAGAAGCTTTTTGTCAGATTATTTTACATTTAAGACATTATTATGTAGCTCCGGACAGGTTTAAGACCTTTCCGTGTATTCAATAAGGATGCGAAAAACAATATGACTGAATGCAGCATACTAAAGGTCGGTCTGGAACGGGGTTTATGTCTACATTCTTCGCATTGCTAAGAAACATTTAATTGAGCTGTTGACGAATCATCAAGAAAATTAACCTTTAGCAGAAAGAAATTTGATAACCAATCTTGTTTACCAGCTGGTTAAATAATTCATCTTTCAGCATTGCTTTGTTGAAAGATGGCTTCAATCATCGTAGAACACCAGTTATTACCAAAGTATCTTTCTTTTGTTCGGGAATCAGTTTAAAAGAAATGAGTAATATGGTATGTTTCTCGCCATTGGTCTATCATATAACATCTCTTCATGGAATCCATTATCTCTATGACATTTTCCTTATATTTGCAATTACAGTTTAGTAGAGATCAAGCTAGACACCTGTGTCTACCTTTTAGGACGAATCGGCATGCTGATCCCTATGCATAGTTTGCTTTAGCCACTTTAGGTAGCAGTTTTCTTTTGAAAGTAGCAGTAAGAAGCAGGAGACAGGAAAGACAAATAGGATATAACATGACTAACATGCCGTGATGTGGCGTGTCCGAGAGAACTAGGGAGTTCCTAAATCTCGTTTCATTATACATTTGTATACAACATTCCTAGACAGTGGCCACATACTGCATGTTATCTAAGTTCTATGCAATAACTAGAGAATACGACTATTACATCTCGGCTTTATTCTGAAATAAATCTTCCTAATTTAATGTGTTCAGAAAATAAGACGTTATAGTTATAATACGTCCATAAATCAAATGCAATTTAATTAAATAATTTTGCATTTATAAGCTAAGATCGATTTAAATGCTGTCTTAAACACGGAAATAAGCAGCGATGTTTGCTACGGATTTATATTGCAATCAGTATGACTTATGTACAGGCTCATAGATTAGCAAATCTTTTTATAATGTACATGTTTTCTTACATTAAAATTATTCATAAATGCATTACGCACTGATTAAAGTGAAAACAAAACATTGTATACTGTTATTAAAGGTATCAATATTTATACACAAGTATTTCAGAAACGGTTTGTCTATAAATCACGGAATACTATTTTATAAAGTTAATGCAGTGATTTGCAACGAAATAAATACGAACACCTCAATCTTATATCAATAGTTATAAAATTGTATATAAATATTCAGATTTAAAAAAAAAGAGTTCCATGTCACTTATCCGTTATATTGTCCCATTACAATGCATGATAATAATGATTTTTTGTAAATGTCTATACCACTTGGTCAGAGAGATCAAAGAAGAGCAAAAACTTGTTTGGAAGCTGCTAGTCAGCGTATTCCAATTTTAGGAATTAAACGAGCACATGCGCTGGTTTTTATTTAGGATACAAAGTTACACTGTTCGGTATGTACTTCTGGCCGACACGACTTTACTACATATTTACAACACTAATCTATTTTTTTAAGGAATAAATAACAATCACATATTTTCTGAATTATTCTGCCAGTCATTTTAAATATAACAACCAGATGTATAGACTGGCATAAGTCATGAAAGTCATTAGCTCATAACTTTTCTGGACATTTTACAACAATAATTATTTCACAATTTCTCCTTCCCTTGACTCCAATGATTAGATAAGGTTTGATTGAAACAAATGTTTGATATAATATTATATACTTTTCTTAAAAGAAAAAAATACTTCAAAAGATAAAGACCTCTCTATCTCAACCTACTTTTATATGTCTACCAGGTGTATAAAGGGACCCAATCAATAATCGATTAAGCACTTCCAATTGTTACTTAAATATGTAGTGCTAAAATCAATCAACATATATTTTATGAGTAATCAAAATATACAGTTGTACACAATTCCAAATCGATTAATGGAACAGATTCCGATATTATTAAAGATATCAATTTCGATTCAAATTTCCTCAAACCAAGACATAACAGTATGGTATGATAAATAACCATCTCCAAAGTAGAGAATGACGTTGGTTGCATAATACAAATCTTGGCATAAACATGTTTACAAACTATAAATCTGATCTGGAGAAACTTGATGTAAACACCTCATCAGCCTGTTTATAATGTGTGTCATCTGTTGTAAAAGTTATTTCTTTTTAACTGTTATTAAACAAGACTTTCAACTAGAATGTATCAGTATCCCCGATATTCTTCCTTGTTTTTTCAAGACAAGAAACCCGTCCAATGCTTCGAGAGTCTGGTTTTCTCCAAAGCTAAGTCAATACAAACTTGAAACTATAACGCATGTAAGAAATCTTGCTTCTTTTATTCCCGTCGACAGTTATTTAGTTATAAAGATATCAATTTACCCGATGGAAGTTCGATTTGTTTCGCTGACAGTAGCTATTTTCAAAAGTATTTGCAAATAAAATAAAGAATGTCATTACTATTTATGATTAAATGCTTAGTTGATGACATTGCTGCTGAAACAAGACGCACAATCAGAAGTAAATTAACTTTAAAATGATGTTTTACCTAAAAAATAAGCACAATCTCCATCCAAGGCTATATTTCTGCAACATTACAATGCAGTAAAGTGTCTGATCGGCAGACATAGAACGACTTGATTTACTGTAACGATCTAAGTGTATTTACGACAATCAATCATCTGCTCAGTTTTTACCATTAGAAGTAAAAATTGGTTAAAGGGGCACTGTCCATATCTAGCAGATTATATTCTCGAAACATAGATTATGTGTTAATTGAACGTTATATGATATATAAATACAATTTCAAAGCAATTTCATTTTACCACAATTATTTAATAAAAAGGCTTTCTGTAATAAATCGCATCCACCCATTAATTGTACAACAACAACCCTACCTATACATAGAATTTTGAATGGTTTACGATACAGTAGTATATTTGACTGGGAATGCATAGCTGAATCTCTCAGTTTGAGTTATAATACTTCAAAAGATTCTATTATTTGTTTTGAGGTTTTTTAGTTTGACATCACATATAGGGTATGTCCCTTTAAATAACTATATACAGGCAGTAATTATTAGACTTATCTTTCGGTATAAGAAAAATACAAAACAAGAGGGCCATAATGGCCCTATATCGCTCAACATAATATAATTCCACTTGCCTGATGGGTGTGGTCAATTTAGACCCAAGAGGCATGATTTGAACAAAATAGGTGGAAGACCACTAGACAATGTTACATACCAAATAAGTTTTCGTATATACGTCTTTGTAAAACAAGTGACCCCTGGGCGGGGCCAATATTGACCCAAGGACGGGGCCAAAATTGACCCCAGGGGTATGATTTGAACAAACTTTGAAAAAGTCTACTAGTATATATAGGCAGTCCCACATATCTAAGCTCTAGACCTTGTTGTATCAAAAGAAGATTTTTAAATATTTTCCTGTATAGTAAAGTAAAATCAAGTGACCCCCTTGACGTGTCAATTTTGACCTGGTGTCATAATTTTAATTCTTGTTAGAGATCTTTTAGGCATTTCTTCATGCCAAATATCTAATCTCTAGGTCTTGTGGTTTCAGAGAACAAGATTTTTAAAGTTTTTCCCATATAAGCCTATGTAAAACCAAGTTACCCCCGGGCGGAGTCAATTTTAACCCGGGGGTCATAATTTGAACAATCTTGGTAGAGGTCTACTAGACAATGCCACATGCTAAATATCTGAGCTCTAGGCCGTGTGATTTCAGAGAAGAAGAACTTTTAAGTTTTGCCATAGCAACCAGAGCTCTGCATGGAATGGAAATGTTTGAACATCTTTGATAGACCTTAATGCAAGGAACATTCCTGCAAAGTATCATCAACATTGGCCTAGTGGTTCCAGAGGAGATGTCATTTGAAG
Organism: Saxidomus gigantea; assembly: GCA_032359765.1. NCBI lineage: Eukaryota > Metazoa > Mollusca > Bivalvia > Venerida > Veneridae > Saxidomus > Saxidomus gigantea. The sequence goes on along the minus strand of JAUMHA010365016.1, from coordinate 2,105 downwards.
GAAATGGTGGACGGACGAAGGACGCCGGACGGAATGACATCCTAATAGATCACTCTGGCACTTTGTGCCAAGTGAGATAAAAAGAAATTTGTTTTTATATATACAGTACTGTATCAATAAAAAAGTTTTGTTTTTTTCAATGGGCAATCTGCATTTTTCTTTTTCTTTTTCGCTTTATATATAACGCATCGTTTAATTTCTAAATATATACCGTCAAGTAGGAAAATGGACTCCGAACTCAAACGTACATAGTGTTAATGCAACCCCAGAGTTGTTAGCTCGCACTCTGCTTTGAGTCACGACTTCATCATCTCACGTCGTCCTGACAGCAGAATCAGGATCAACACTATATTTTTAAATTCGTAAATAAAAGATACAGATATACTAATTAAATTGTTTCTTCATTTGCCTCTGCCCAACTTATGTCAGCTAATCGTGCACAGTAATCATTTAATTTAGAAAAACTGTAAACATATCGAACCTTCACTTGTCGTTACCTTGTCGCCATATTGAAGTCAATTTACAATGATATCATGTCTACAAAGAGAGACTTGTATCCTAAGTTTTGTTGCAAGTGATTTCTTTGTTACCAAGTTATTATATCTAGAAACAGCCAGATTTCAGTTTAACCAAACGAATTATGTTAAAGATAGTTAACTGTTTTCCGTTTAAGGTATAGAGCTTAATACTATGGGCTAAATCTGTCATTTCTAAAATCTAGGTTTTCTAAGATTATGTGCTGCATCTTGATTGAATTAAGCTTAATTAAAATCGTGACATAAACAAGTCACGTATTCACACTTGGTACAAGATGTTAGAATTATTGGCAATTCATAATTATTCGTAATTCAATAAGCGGATACTAAATGTGTTTACTGTTAGTCACGAATATGTGTGACATTTATGAACTGTCTTAAGTTTCGTTTTAGTAATTTCTTCTTTTCAGTGAAAACACCAATCAAGGTAGAACTTGACACTTTTTTCCGAAACACTGGCATTCGTATTTACTAAACCCAGTTTATGAAGTTTTCTTGCGTGCAGGCCTCTACTCAAATTTACTTTTCACATTGGCTTCATATCAAATTTTCCTAGTTTAAGCTACTTTAAATGTAATAGACAGAAGAAGTTACACACAACATCAGTGCTGTATTAAATGTATATAAACTATCCGGCCTCGGAACTTTACTGCCATAGTTATAAATACATCAGGAGTAGTACAGTAAGCATGACATTGACCTTGACCTTAAACGGATATATCATATACGATCCACTCTTCGCCTTTTCCAACCCCACCTGTCAAATATTATGTATTCTAGACACTTCATAGGAAAGAAGGACGGGAAATGCATGCATGTTAAGACACTTGACGTCTCTGAATAAACAAAAGACAAGCAATTGCATGTGAATGAAAAAAGGGCAAGGAGTGAATTGTACATGATCGAAACATTTATCGCTTTATTTAATGACTTCCTTACTGAATTTGGAAATAGAGCATCTTGACAAGCATAAAAAAGTAGCTTCCATTCGCTGTTATTGAAAATGCAACAATGTATGGAACACGTGCACCAAATATTTACCAAAACAATATTTAAATAATATAATTACCGACTGAATTTAACACGTTGTTCACCTAGTATTACATTTGAGTTCGTTGCTTTGTGGTATACTTTAGTTATTTTATATGTTAGTTCTGTCTTTTTTCTAATTTGGTAAGCTGCCCGCTGCATTTTCTCATAGTTGAATGATTTGTTCTCCTGTGTGTAAGTTGATATGTGGTTGTTTTGGGGAGCTGTTTTTGGATTGTTTCATTTTCTTACTTAACATTTAGTTTGTGTGTCATTATTCTGTATACCTTTGGCTGAGAATAAGGGAGATACAAACTGCGAACATAGCCATGTATTGAAGTTATATACAAAACAATTCTGTCCTGACAAATTTGCTGTTATCGCTCACCCGAGTACAACTGCTTTTAACAAAGTTGCTAGAAATCATCGAAACAACCTTTCTGACATATAACCAGGATATTTAGGCTGAAAATGTTACCTCTAAAGTGTTAACAAGGTTTTTCCATATTTGGGCTCTGTGACCTAGTTTTTGACCCCAGA
>JAUMHA010365005.1:0-13841 GCA_032359765.1 Saxidomus gigantea | reverse complement strand
CACGTAAGTCGTCTTACACGGGGGGTGTAAGATGAGATTTTCCAGCACTGGTAAAAACTGCAGATATCCCCATCTGGCATTGAAGAACATGTGTTCCCAAACGGAATTTGAGTAGACCCATCGGCGTAAGGATAGCTTGCAGGATAGGTTCCCCGCAATGGCAGAATTTGAAGACTATGTATAAAGTGCATCTTGTAGGGTGACAGAAATATGACCTGCGGTTCCCAGACAGTTTTACGAATTCAAAACCGTGTAATGAAGAATGTACCAAATTTACTGTTTAGGCAAACTGTGTCACATTTCCCTAAATATCGAATGTTTAAGCTCGAATTATATATGTAGTTTTGAGATGTGCACTTAGCAGAAGTGTTGTAGTCAAACATTTCACTAAAGTTGATTGCTTTTTAACTTAATCACTCAGTCCAAACATTCTTCCTATAGAACTTTAACCTATGTAATGAAGATAAGTAAGCCGTCTCTAAGCAACGTTTCTAAACATCTCTTTCATTTTATTCCTTGGAAAAGACGTTGACATTACATATAAGAAAATTGATTCACCTTTGAAGATGACTTGCATTATTTATAACTGGGTCATGCGAACATTGCATGATATCCTGTATCCTTCATGACATAAGAATATTTGTACTCTTATCGAGATAATATTAAATGTAAGGAAATATGAAAACAGAAGAGTGCAGCTTGGTTTATGTAACTAAATGTTTAACTGCATCTTCATCCGTTGCGAGAGAATAAAATGTCAAATAGCACTTTGAATAGAAGGTTTTAATGCCAGAGACAGTAACATACACAACATAACGTGGTACTTTATCTGCTGGTGACAGCACATACGTGAACATTTGCACTTTTTCAAGTTTAAAGGAAACAGCCGCTTAATCTTGAAATAGCTAGTACAAAAAAGCAAGGAGTCACGGCTGCGGCTTCTAAGACCTTACCAGAAATTGTTGTTTCCCGAAGAGACGGGCATGGGAATTTTTGTTGAACTAAGATTACGTTGCATTTTTATGCGATTTATAATTTTCCTGAATCACATTTAGTATTCGTTTTGTTTGAAAAAAATTCTGTTGCCATAGGTTAGTTAGCGGCAAGTATATTCTATCATTGGCATCAGTTTATTTTTATCGAGTAAGCAAAGCTGATTTTTGCAGACTACTTTTGTAGAATCATGTAACAAAGTTTGCATATTTTATGAGGCAAATCTGGATCACGATAGGATTTTACTATGAAAACAAAGTAAATCTCCGAACATTCCCCAAAAAGTTTCAACTTGCTATTTATTCAAATCCTTGACATGATTCATGAACACGGTGTTAATTTCGTGCGACAATATACTCTAATCAATCACCTTTATTACCTAGTATGCTGTTTCATCTTCTTACCAGTTACTATAAAAACTGACACTAGAAAGTTCTTGCATCTCTAATTTTCCGTAGTAATTTGGTAATTATACAAAGAATGTGTCTTGGCTTTCTCAAGTGTCAGCCGCTAGGTGTCTCGTTCTTACCTCGGACATTTTATCACCTCCCCGTAATTTGCCTTGTATCGAAGGATAAAGTCAATATGAAGATCATAAAACGAAAAAAATGAAATGCTTCATGTACAAACTACACCAATTCATAGATTTTATAAAAAGCTGAAGTATAAACTAGCATTGCGGTCAATGCGGGGCATGTTATCTATCTATTCTCCAATATCTGTCAACAGTTATATATTTCCAATTTGACCTTTGCAACCAAAGAGACATGTTTGTACCTTGTCTTTATAAACCCATTACCTGTTGATATAATCGCTAAACTAATTGGCAAACTAAGAGCATCACTTTGTTGTAAACCTAATTGACAAAGTCTTAAACTTAGTACGACGAATCAATGATATACAGTTCAATTAGTTTGTCAGACAACAAGCCTTGAATCAATATCGTGATTCATTTACAAGATTCCTCGGCCTACTTTATATATTTGCATTTATATCAGAAATCGGTCTTCGTAACAATTATTAGAACAATGAAAATGCAGGATATAGCTTCAGGTTTCACCTGCTTTGTAATTCCTGTTGGATTGACTGATTTTCAAAGCAGAATTTCTACGTTTGTCTGCAAAATACACTTTCAAATTGTTACAGATAACCTGACAGTACATTAGTTTGTAAAATTCAATATCCTTTTTTGACATCCTTTATTCTACATTTTTAAATTATAGTAGTCTCATATATTACAATTTAATAGATATTTCAAGTGAAGAATAGATATTTAATACATTTGTTCCTTTTTTTCCAAAACAGGTGCAAAGCAACCGTTGGCGTCACACTTGACGAAAACAGTACATTTATGTCTTACTTTAAAATAGTTCGGTCTTTAATGTTGCTGTTTCAGAAAAGTAACTGCTTACATTTTCAACTTGTGCCTTAAGTTGACCTGTCTTATTACTCAATGTTTTGATTTGTATAATAAGGTAACTCGTCTAGTATTTATGTGTAACACAGCGGAAATGTACTGGATTTAATAACAAATGTTGTCTGAAAGGTCAAATTCTGTATTTGCTAAGTTACAAACTGGATTATATACCTTCTCTACCTCCTTTCTCATTTTCTCTGCAGTTTCAGATAGTTTCTCTTTCCGGGCGGTAAACCTAAGCTCAACCTAATGTCTTTATTGTTTGTTTGTTTGTTTATTTAGTGTTTGTTCCCTGAAGAGTAATAACTCTTTTCATGATAAATAGTTTCAGTTCAGACAATATAGTGGCTTTCTGAAGTTTACTTCAAGGCTCGTCTAAGAGTGTTGTTTCTTTGCGTCAGGTTTCTTCCGTTTATATTACTTTACGATCCTTTGGCATTTGTACTTTCTATATTAAAGTATATCTTATGTAGGTACAGGGCATTTGGAAACAATTTATTCAGTAGCAGATACAATATCTAAATGGTGGGAAGTAATAACGCCATGGGCGATGGCAAGACGCAACTTAATCTTTTATTGTTTCCATTTTCTCGAGGAATATGTCAAATATTTATGTATGTAACTGCCATGTCCTAAGTTTTTGCTATTTTTCTGTCTGAGATCAGATATCTCTTGGCTAGCGAGAATATTTCATATTTCTTTGTTGTCTACATATCATTTTAAGCGCTACACACTGTTGAGTATTAGTGATTTACATTAACTCAAATTTATTTTGCATCTTCTATGTCAAAGTTTCCATTGCAGAGCCAGCGTTTGAACCTGTAATATACGGCGAAATCGCGTCGCAATGAGAAAGTAGGCATGAGAACAAGTATGTGTACATGTACCATTATCATAGCATTTCAGAAAACAGTGTCTTCTAAATTTTTTCATACTAATATTTCGTATGAAACGAATTCTTTATTACTGAAATAAGTTTACAAAGAAAATAGAAAAAAAAAAAACTTGTCCGGGGAATCTAGGTATTGTTCGTTAAAAACGAGTTCGAGAAAAGTAGACTAGTATGTAAAATTATCATTTATTTACGACATTGTAACAGCGATTGACGACAACACATGCTATTTTCATCTATCATTATGAAAGAGTTTATGAATTTATCAAATGCAATCCTTAGAACTTACTGGCAACCCTTTATTGATTACTTTATACGTGACATTTACCAACTGCATACCTTAGCACTTACAAACAGCCCGTTAATGATTATTTTATAGGTGAAATTTACCAACTGCAAACCTTAAGCCCTTTATTGATTACTTTATAAGTGACATTTATCAACTAAGAACCTTAGAACTGACAGGCAGCCATTTATTGATTATTTTATAGGTGAAATTTATAAACTGCATACCTTAGCACTTTAAGACAGCCCTTTATTGAATACTTTATAGGCGACATTTACCAACTACATAACTTAAACACTTGAAGGCAGCCCTTTATTGATTACTTTGTAATTAACATTTACCCACTGGATAACTAAAGCACTTAAAGGCAGCCGTTAATTGATTAATTTATAAGTGACATTTACTCATAACGACGAATTTGTTTTAGTTATTAAATCTTTAATGACATTAACTTCTTTATTATTAAATACTTTGTTGAGAGACATTTACCAACCGCAACATTTACCCATACCCCCAGCACACTGTTTGCATTACAGTCAGTTTGACAGTTCAATTTGCAATTACCGTTCATTGAAAGCATGAATCAATATACAAGGAAATAATAAATTTTACATTATGGCCTAATTACATGCTTTTCATGCATTTACTTTCTATAGAATTATTAACAGAAGCTTTACTCGGCAAAACCACACAACGGAGATCTAAACTTTTGATTGGCAGGACTCAAAAATTGATGTTTTATTTATTATCTCAATCGAAAGTGCTGTTTAAAATGTTAATGGTTCATGAACGTCATGTTTACTTTATTACGCATCCCAGATATCAGTAATGATCTCATAGGTTATTGGTTGCTAAATGCAAAATACATGTAGTTTAATATCGGACTATTTTTTCAGGTAATTTATTTTCGTTCGTTTGTGTTAAAGATGTTAACAGTGATTGTTATTGCTATGGTGACGAGAAGTATGATTACAGTTTTAGACGAACAACACAAATACTTTAGAAATTTACTGAAACTATATGAGAATCATCTCTCGGGTCACAGAAAGTTTTGATTTATAATCTGTGATCAATTCAATACCATCTTACGTAATTGAATAAAAATATTTTTGTAAGTTACTCATTTACTTTAAAAAAAATAACAAAGAACAAAATATTGAGCAGCCACAATTCAAAACAAACAAAATCTTAACTCTGTTCTCTTGCTACCAGAATTGACATTTCAGGACTGTTTTTTATTCTTTTGGAAAATCCTGTAATATTCCTGCGCGGCATTATCATATATAGAAGCAGTTGTCTCCAATCCGCATTGATCATCTGTTACAGTATGGTGACAGCTGGACGATATTTCCGGGACTATATTAACACACGAAAAGAACTTAAGAAGACGGGTAATTGTCTGGAATAAGATTTAAGACCTATTCTTAATGCCATAGACATATAGACTGAAATCACGACAGGCATATTGTGTTCAGTACAAGGGAAATGAATTAGCCGTCGAAGAAAAAGAAAAAAAAAGTCTAAAGAAGTATTATAAAGCATATTTACTTACAATGTAATGTTATGTAAAATGCTTTGAAATACCAGTTTAAAGTCCCATGATCACTTTGGGTATTACATTAGTCGTAACACTTATATTAGCTGCGAAATTGGCCGTTATTTGTACGAAACACACCCTCCCCTCTTGCCTCACAGGTTACTCAGTTATATCAATTTCTATCGAGCATCAACGTTATGGAACCAGTCGCTTATTAGAGATAAAATAGCATTCTTCATCACTGGTACCCATTAACAACAAGATAGACTTAAAACACGTGGTATTAGGTGCCCAATGACAGGTGCCCAGGTGCCCAAGCCTGACCGGGTATCGAACCATTGGTCCCCAGAGTTACTACGTTATCGACATAAGAAACCACACCACCAACTAGCGCTGTGTTCAAGTAAACACTTCGCCAAAAATAGATTTTATATCACTTACTATTACCGCCTAAATACCATGATTGATAGAGTCATTATTTATTTGTAGTTTCAGGCTGCGTCTAGCAATATTGTGAAGTGTCTGCGATGCCTTTTAAATTGTGAACTTTAGGAATCATTGCGCACTACACTTATTAAGGAGTGTTTTCCGACAAAACAAAATAAACGACTCATTTTCATTCCGAGACAGAAGCCTTGCATCCATAATAACTTCATTCAAACTTTGTGATTGTATGAATGCATAAATGTCAACTACATCGCAATAAATTGTTACCATTTAAAAACAATTCCGAAGTCAGTTTTATGTTTTTTATCTCGTCCTAATAAAAAAAATACCCATTGGTAAGCTTACATAGCGAGTAAGTTGAGCCACTTTCTTACTGAATATAAATTCCATAACTAAAACTGGACAGTTTTTATTCTTGTGTAATTTAGATTTAAGTTTATGTAATAAAGTTAACAATGATATTTCATTACATTAAAGATATAAAAAAAATATCGTAAGGTCACACTTGAGTTTTTATTAGATAAGTTATCTTGAAGTGATTTCCAAAAAACGAACATTGGAATGTGTGCACTGACTTCGAGTTACCTCAGTTTTGCTAAATTTCAGAATTATTAGGCGTATCATTGCATTAAAACCATGTGCTGCTTTGATCATAAACATTTGATTCATTCAAGTCATGCAGTGTTTTCTGGTTTGTTGATTTCTTGGTCCGAAAATGTTATTGATTATTTAAGGAAATGCGTTGGTCAATGGATATTTATCAAAATTGTCTGCAGAGCAGCCCATTCTCTCGTAAAATGGAACCTATTGTCAGCGATAAACTTCTTGTGGAGATATGTATGATTGATACGTGTGATAAGTACTAGCAACTCTGACTGTAATTATATCGATCATCCCTTTGTGAGAAAACAAATTAACAAACTCTTCACTTTTAGAAACCATTTACCGTGCGGTCAGTCGTAAGAATAATGTTTATGGTAAAATCGGTCGTATGAATCGTTGTTTCATCTCGCATGCAAAAGAGAGTAATGGACTGTGGAGGATTTTCAAAGATTGGACTTTCCGTGAAAGTACGTTGTTTAATTTGTCTCAAATCAATTTTGTTTAATTTGAACCCACAGAGAATCTTTCAAGGAAATGTAAATAAGCTGTTGTATCCAGATCTGACATGACAACGGCAAGTTTAAGTAATCAATATTACCAGGTTGTTTAGGCGTATATGTAATGTATGCATAAATATTTGGATTAGAATAAAACATAGCTTTTGTCTTTAGTTTAAAAGTGTAAATAATTGTATATGAATACACTTAATCTAACCAAATTGTTAAGCAGTTTATTAAAATTCATGCAAGAAAAATGTGGATGTGAATATTGCACAGCTTTTGTCTTTATTTTAGAAGTGCAAATAATTGTATACGGTTTCACTGTATTGATCTTTGTTACCAGAATCAATTCGTGTCTATGGGCAAATTACATAACTAAAGTTGAAGTGTGAATGTTGATGTAACAGCTGATAGGACAGGGAACTCAAATTGGTCGTATTCTAAGTAATTCAATTTTAAATGGAATGAGTTATCTAACTTCTTTGACGTCTGAATTTTCGTTTCAATCTAATAGCTCAAAAACATATTGATAAACAACCTTCAGAAAAGGTAGGTATCCGTAAATGACTTCTATCAGTGTTTTATTTAAAAGGTCATAAGGACTAACAAATATGTATCTTTTCAAGTATTCAAGAAATGTTTGGACTTAAACTTTTGAAATATCTTTGTTGTGATAAGAATTATCTGCTTTTTGTTGCTAAGGTTACTTAGTCAAAGGTAAAGTACAAGATAAGATTACACTATACAAAATAAGGGTTTACAAAATAATTCAATGTGAATCGCAGTTTCGATTAGCAAACAAAAACAAATTGTCATGCTTCTGAGTTTTACGTCAGATGGATAAAGGCGAAGGTCATTGTGATCACGGAAAGTAAAGCAGATTCCGTCATAAACAGTGAATTAGAATGGAATTGTTTACTTTATTGTCTATGCTTATCGAATTGATATAGTTTGCCCTGTGACTATGTGTACTATTTATAATCACACACATAATTCGCGAAATTCAAATTGCCATTCTACTGCGATTATACAGTTTTTAGAAAAAAGGCTCTTAGATGATTCTCATAAAAGGAAATCTACTGACAATCAGTTTTTAGAGACAAAAATGCTGCTTTTCACACAATGTCCAAATTGATAGACCTTAATCTGCTGTTATCTATGCAAGTAGTATTGTATTGTATAATTATAATGTACCTTTTTAGCTATTAAAGATGTGGTACAAAGAACGTATTATTGCATTTCGATTATCACACACGCAATCTAGAAAGATATCTAAAGAGATTTTGTGGTTTTATCACAATTGTTATGAAAAACTATATACTTCAAAAGATTATGTTCCAAATGTTAGAATTAATATGTATAGAATCTTCTGCGTTAGTAGAAAATTTCTATGCATGTTTTAACCGATTTAGATGTTGATTCCGCCAAGGTTGTACATTTTCAAGGATTTACAAGGACTCGTTAAAGAGCATGACATATTGTAGCGTTCCTTCTATACTCGCGGCCATCTACATGTATATGCATGAATGGCCTGAAATCGACTCAGCATCAATGTACATTTAACTTCTTAAGCGTACTATTTATTGTCTTAAATTTCACATATATGATGACTCAATTGCTAAAGGTGATACACGTTTTATTTTTAGAAATTTTCATGTTGTATCTACATAAGATTGACGTTTCTTTTGATATGAAATCCAGCTCTCTCATCATTGAATTATAGTCTTGGGCAACATCTTACCCGATAATAAACTTGAGGTTTATCTTAAGTTATCGGATAATCATTGTATATTGGCTAATAATATTTGGCAATAACTTAACAGAGCGTGAAAAGCATATTTTGGATTCATATGAAGTTGTACTATTTACGCTACTTATTCTGATATGCATTTATAACTTATCTATGACAGACTGTATGAGGAAATATTGTACAGTCGACATGGTGCATGCGACCATCCAAGTTCATTTCTCCCGTAGTTTGTTATGCTAAGCCTTCTTGGAGATATTTGCAAGGATTTTATTGTACTGTTTAAGATAACTCTTTTTGTTCGTCCGGTCTTCGTTTATTTCTTCTTATTGTCAATTAACAGCATGTAAATCAATTACTCTGTTTATGAAAGACGGTTAATATGGTGAAATATATTGTAACTTGCTAATAGATATGGAGATTTACAACTGTTATCCCTGTAGTGATCTCACGTGTGTCATTTATCACGGCACTGTCCTTGCTCAGAAAATAACTTACAACTGCCTCCTGGTTCTACTATAGTTATGCAGCTAAGGCCGTTATAAGTTGAAAACATGAGACGCTCTAAACATTGAGCACTATGTCAAAAGCCTTTAGTAGGAGATTTTTGATATTGTAATGCAAAGTATAGACTTATAAAGGTCTTTTGAAATTGAGAGTCTTCAAGTCTTTTCAAGTCTTTTTTTCTTTTTAGAAAGTATCTCTATCAAAAATTAATCTAAGCTCATCTCAACAGAATCAAGGGAAGGAGAACTTGTAAAGATTTTATAAAAATGCCCAGAAAAGACAGGAGATAATGACTCTAACGACAGATGCCAGTCTATGCAAAGTACTGCATTGTTGTGGAGCATCTTGTCTTCGATACGTTTACGCCACGTATCCCACTAGTCGTGCGTAACATTGAAGTAGAAATGCTGTTAAACCAGGCTTTTCATTACAAGGAATGATGCGTTCATGGTTTATTTATGAGGCAAGTGTTGCTGAGAAACTTGGATCTAATATCTGAAATGGTGAACTTGAGGCATAGATGGGTGTCTATCGATTGCATCTTTATTGTTCCACTGCAAGTAATTAATGGTATTGATAAGAAAAACAATAAACAACTTCCGGTCTATGGGGTCTGCATGAAATGCCCTTTACAAAACAGGCAATTCCGTTGATGACATATGTCTTTAAAGGTTACATTATAGTACCGGGAACTTTCAGGAGCGTACAGACTTCTGACAAACGAACAAGCATTTAAAAAGCTATCTTTTGTAATTAATTATGCAACGTGTATTGTGCATTTATTACATACACGCTTTGTATATCAGTATAAAACTAACACTATGCTCTTTACACTTTTTTTATCAGAAATGTTCATTCCTTGGAATTAAAATCAACGTCTACATATTTATGACGTGCGTCCCAACAGTTTAGTTTTAGAGCATGTATTAAATTCACTCCTTTATACTTTATATACAGAAATCACACCAACTTTGCAAATAATCAAGAAATGTAAATACACCATACTGACTTTCACAGTTCTCATCGGCCATAAAAAGTTAATTGATTTTTGTCTTGATTGTGTTACTTGTTGCAGACAAAAGAAATTTAGCTGCTTTTAAATCGTCTACGGTGTCCGAAATATTGTTCTCGGCGTGTAACTTTCATATTCAACTAGTGTGCATATATATACGTTGTACATATAGGATATTATTCAGAGAATCGCATGATTGTGTTTAACAGTCTTTGTATTTAAAGGCGCTCTGCAGCGTTTACGTCAAATATCATAATAATTATAATACGCTACGATACGTGGCGCCTTTCGTTCAACGTGTCATTGAGCCGTGTTGCATTAGTGCTCATATCTCTCCTCCTCGAAGTTCAAAACCTTACCAGTTATAAAAGTATATATTACTGAATAATGAAACAGAAACTTAATAAAGTTTCAAATTGAAAATTTCATGTGTATACTTAATTAAAAATGAGAAAAGACGTCCCCAAACAATATCAAGCAGAACAAACTTCTGTAATCAGACACTAAGAAAAATTGTGTTTAGAAAAACAAAAAGCCCTCCATCTTAGAGACGGAACAGTAGACAAAGTACACAATGGCAACACTGTCGTTAAGTGCAACAAGTAAAGTACTTATGAACACGTCACAATGTACAGAACAATAGCAAATAAAACCGAATCAAGTGTTTCCGCCTTAGAATGTCCGGAATTAAACACACACAGAGCAAATATTGTTAATCAAATATGGTTCAAATATGACGTAATAAGAACCACCATCTATCAGGGAGCACTTTATTACAACACTTAACAAAAATAAATAAGACGTGATTTCATCAAAATTAAAGTATGCTATGCATGGAAAATAGGAAGAACAATGCAGCGGTAGTCAGACTTTATCCAATTCTGCTTGAAATAATGTTGCATTTTTATGTATATGTACGTTGTATTTACATGTATATTTGACGTTGTTTTACGACATACAGTCTTTCAGAACGCTTTCTGATTAAAATCAATAAGACTACTTTACAACACACTGAAGTGTCCGTATGTTAAGATAAAATTGCAGTTTAAAAGAAACTGCTCATTGAAGATCAATTTGCAGGAAAACTTCAAAGACAAGTTATAGTAGTTGACTTAATTGGCAACAAGGAGCTGTGAATAAGAAATATGTTTATCTATGCGCATGGTGTAAGGGACGTTTAGGCATGAATGTAGCTACTAATGGCTCTGATAATCATTGATACATAAAGTGATTTTTATCATTTTCCCTGATTACTTACTCATAAAATAACTTTTAAGGCTTGGTTTAAATTATATTTATTTGCATATAGTTCATTTGATATGTTGCAATAAGCAGTGTATTTTGATTCATAAGGGAAGCTAGACTTCATGATGTGTACGTTTGCATGATATTGTTTTTCCTAGTAGTCTTACCCTCAAAACGAAGATTTTGCTGGTATATTGGAACGACCTTACCGTTTGAATGGCGAGCGGATGGTTGGTTGGTCCACTTGTAGATCGTAGGAAGCTTATGGCGCGTACTCCTCCTTATCTTTATAAGGATTGCAACGGATAATGGTTCAAATGATCACCATGAGTAATTGATGTAGATGTACAATACACCGTTTTACGTGTATCCTTCAAGGTGTTGCAGAGTTATGCCAATTTGAACTGCATCAATTTCATACAGCATATGCAGTTTGTGGAGCCAACTCCTTTATTTTTCAAATGATTGCATTGAATATTTCAACCAACTAGCACCATGAATAGCAGATGCGCAACACACAAATTTGTGCGTGTCCATCAAGGTGTTGCAGAGTTATGCCCTTTTGTACTTAGACATTTCTGTTACATAAATTTCATGTAGTTTGTGAAGCTCTTAGATATTTGATGTGTATCAGTGTCTAAAATCCACTATCAAAATTGTTAAAAGTATGCCCCTGGGATCAAAATTTACTCCACCCAGTCGGGAATGTATATTCAGGAAACACTTTCAAAAACTTTCTTTTCTTAAACCACAATGCACGGAGCTTAGATATTAGTTTGTAGCATTTTCATGTGCCTGCTCTAAGATTGTTAACATCATGTTCCACGGGTGAAAAAGTACGCCGATCTTCGGGTCACTTGTTTCAGATAAACTTATATAGGGAAATAACTTGCAAAATCTCCTCGGTTAAAACCGCAATGCCTAGAGCTTAGATCTTTGGTTTGTAGCACTTTATCGTGGTCCTCAACCAAGAGTGTTCACATCATGTCACCGGGTCAAAATTTACCCCGCCATGGTGGTCACTTGTTTTACACAGAACTTAAAAGCTTTCTGTCTAAAACCACAAGGCCGAGATCTTAGCTATATGGTGTGTAGCTTTGTTAAGAGGATCTCTATATACATTGATCACATCATGTCCAAGGGTCGAAATTGACCCCGAACTGGGGGTCACTTGTTTTAAATAAACTTACAGAGTGAAAAACTTGAAAAAATATTCTAGTCTAATGGTTTAGAGTTTAGACATTTGGTATGTAACTTTTTTTTTCTAGTAAACCCCTAACAAGAGTCGTCAAATTATGTCTGCCCCTACCCCTGGCGTCACTTTTGTACATGCAGTTTGTTTTCCTTTAACATACCACCATAGTCAACTATGAGTATTAATCTGTGACAAAGCGCCATTCCGGGCGTATTGTTTAACAACAGCGAAACCTCTAGTTTATTCCTTTAGAACAATAGACTACAGTCTTTTCGACTTCTAAGTTAGTTTTCACAACATATTTAACTTGGCTGACCTTTACTACATTTGACCATAGAGAAGTTCAGTTTAATGTACAGCGGAAGTGTTAGGCATGATCTAAGCGGACAGGGAAAAAATTTGATCGTCTTTTCGGTGGGGTTTATGTTATCCGGACAGGGAAAACATTTGATCGTCTTTTCGGTGGGGTTTATGTTATCCGGACAGGGAAAACATTTGATCATATTTTCAGTGGGGTTTATGTGATCCGGACAGGGAAAATATTTGATCGTCTTTTCAGTTGGGTTTATGTGATCCGGACAGGGAAAACATTTTATCTTCTTTTCAGTGGGGTTTATGTGATCCGGACAGGGAAAACATTTTATCGTCTTTTCGGTGGGGTTTATGTTATCCGGACAGGGAAAACATTTGATCATATTTTCAGTGGGGTTTATGTTATCCGGACAGAGAAAAAAATTGATCGTTTTTTCAGTGGGGTTTATGTTATCCGGAAAGGGAAAAAATTTGATTGCTTTTTAGTGGGGTTTATATTATCCGGACAGGGAAAAAATTGGATCGTTTTTTCAGTGGGGTTTATGTTATCCGGACAGGGAAAACATTTGATTGCTTTTTAGCGGGGTTTATGTTATCTTACATGACATGTCAGTCATTAAGCCTTTCACTTGATGCATTTAATGATAATCTGCTTCAAAATCCTTTATAATCTTATAACTATTGTAATAATGTTCTGGTTATGTTGGATTAAACACCCGTTTTCTACAATGCCACCATTCCTGGAAAGGATCACTGTAAGACCTAATGTAATCATTGTTGAAAAATTACTATGCATTATCGCTTTCATATTTACGATGCCCTTTAAATTTGCGATTGTATTTTAGGACATAAACATTTGAATTTGAGTAGTGTAGTTTCAGTTAATATGTTTCTTGAATCTGTATTCACTCTCCCCAAGAGTGGAAACCTGTTGCCGAACATAAACGTGCCATTCATGTGCATATGATTGATATGTGTGTGATAATAGCCAACTTTGACTGAAAATATTTAGATCCCACCATCAATGATATAAGGAGTAAGCTTATTTTTAGAAGTGTGCTATAAGAATATACTTGTATATGGTGGTATATTCGAGACATGTGTATAAGCAATGTATCTAAAGGGAGTAATGAAGAGTAAATCATATT
>JAUMHA010365004.1:2914-15479 GCA_032359765.1 Saxidomus gigantea | reverse complement strand
ACTACACTAGCATGACACAAACTACACTAGCATGACACAAACTATTCCTGCACTGTAAAGCTTCTCTTTACCACTTATATATTTTTACTCTCAACCCTAATACTTGTTGCATCTATAAATGAACCATCTACCAATCCTGTAAGTAATGTGTCAACCGGGCAGTCTTGACCCTCCCCTCTGGAGTTCTGACAAGCACTCCCACAGGATATAGTGATGGTCAGAGGTTCTGATGCCCCGAGTATCATTCCCCAAACCAGAGACTTTCCACTTATGCACTAACCATACTTCATAATTACCAACCTTTGTCACATAAATATAAGTCTACAGGATATTGTAATATCTGTTATCTAGAATGGTCTTACCTTTCCCTGGAGTTGGGTGGATACATTGCAGCCATTCGTATCGGGTCCATGAACGGATAACCTAGATAGCCAGGCATAGACCTAGGATCTTGACCTGTAAAATATAGAAATACATGTGTTATTAGGCTTCTTAACTCCTACCCCTGGCAGCAGGTGACTTCACATTCCCTGTCACTGCAGATCATGATTGGTTTGCGTGTCCGAGAAGTCTGATCATGATCTACACTGTTCCCAATTAAGTCAGCCATCTTTAGCTGGCACCCCTTTGAACAATAAATGGAACTGTCGAAATTGAAAACTGGACAAGACCATATTAGGAAATTTGCAATGAAAGAGTTAATAGAAGTGGCCAAAAAAAAGACTTCCATAAATTCTCATATCAATTCAAATCATGATGCAATAATGGGCGATTCTATCCTTTCTGTTTGTCGTAAATATGGCAGTTTAAGGAACCAGATTGATAGCTTGGGAATATTTACTATATAATGGAAGACTGAAAAATGTTTTGATTTACGTATGAATGTCAGACTGAAAGAGTAAAATGATAGTACGTCAGGAAATTTGTATGGGAATTGAATCAAGAATTTTGCCGCACTGCAAGATAAGCTATAGTTTAGCCTGGGTTGTTTTGTCAGAATATTGTTCACCCTCATCCTGCTAAATTTCTAAAACAGACTTGTCCATCTTTCAATTTGGACAAAAACATTAACTGTACAGAGGGATGTTTGCTAAAACTTTACTTCCTGAACAGTGAATAATGCAGATCAGTAGCGCGAGTTAAGATAGTTATTTATATAGTATGGTTCAACATCTATATGTTATCATAACAGTGCTGCTACCTTTGTAGGCAACAAACAATCTGCACAAATCATGATCTACACATTACAAAATTTAGGTGAATACTTTTCAACAAGAGCTATAGCTGGTAGTGTCAAAGTTCGTCACATTATCTTTTAACCTACGGGTGACAACTGATTCTATCTTTATGATGGGTGCTGATCAGGATGAGGCTGCACAAAATGCAATCTGACCGTAATCTGCACTGTTTCAACACAATATAGTTTGTCAGTTTTCACTAAGCACTCCCTGGATAAATTAATGGCAAGGTCCAAATACAAAGATGGACTAGTCAAGATGAGGTGAAGGTATTACAATATTTATATAAACACCCAATAAAGCAACAGGCTGACTGTCGAGGATATTACTACTTAACAATGCCACAGTACATACCCAACGTATGCGGTTTAGCATATTCCGATAGCTGACGTAATGCCGGTGTATCCGGGTACGATCTTGGTGTGACCCTGTCTGCATGGATGTGGTGCGTTGATGGAACATTACTGATAACCTGGGCGTCTGATGTGGAATTAGGACGTGGCGACTCTGTCTTTCTCTGAAATAATGAAAAACGCATCATTTTGGTAAACCTATTATTCAAAATAGGCATTTTACAGACAGTACATCAGAAAAGGTCAGACATGCCAGTCCGATCAGCTTCATATGCTTAAACTAATAACATATAAAACAAGTTTCTAGACAAACGGGCTAAAAGTGATTAGAGTGATATTTACCAAAATGTACCTCTAACATTAGCGTCAACGTCTGCGAGAAGAAATTTGGAGACAAATGACAGATGAGACACGTGTAATACTCTGTAGAATTCTATGAAAATGGCAACTTTTTCATGTTTGATTGTTACAGTATCAGCTTTAAATTTTATTGAGGCACCCTGAAGACAAATTCTTGGCTATTTTTTAAAGCATTTTTGCGATTTTGAACCCAAAACCCCAGTATGAAACTATCGGAAGGTTACCCAGTACATCTCTATTTCTTCTCTCGGAGATGTAGTAACAAAGTTACTGGTTGTTTACATTGAAATTAAGATATAAACATTGCTATTTACTCCATACAGTAAAACTATTACTTTCAATTTTGCTTTATGCTGAAAGATAGAGAGAAAGTAAGCATTCATCTTTACTATATTAATTTCAACAAACTGAATAGGCTCTAAGAGTTCCATACTATTGTAGTTATTCTTGATTGCGAAACAATTTCTTACACCTTAGATGAATGGCTCTCGAGACTCACTCAAGATGGAAAAGTCTTAAACAAATGATACCATCAGAATTTGACAAAGGTCTGTAACAGCATAAGTACCTTAGTTTCTTCCTTTGCAGGAGTTGATGATACTGACGACGGTTTCTTTTCCCGATCTTCTCTTCTCTTTGCCAGTTTCGAGTCCGGCAACGGTTTAAACATGAGATCACAGCGAGAACACGAATTGTGCTCACCTCGATTCAATAACTTTATAAATCTGGAATGAAACATTAACAGATCTATTTATAAACTGACTGAAACTTTGAACAAGTACAGGCTAAATGTGCTCTTCAAAATTCTAACCACTAAATAAACATCAAGAATTCAACACACTACTACTGTATCTAACATGGAATGAAGGACTTTTTATGCATTTAATTCTCGATATACAAGGAACTGAAATACAGGCCTATCTAGGTATACAACGTACTGCTAAATATTACCTAAACACATTCTGGTATATACTTTGCTCACAAATTAATAACCTATAACTTGCTAAACACCCTTAACAGTCCTAAAATCTGTATGTTATTTCGCGCTCACAGAGACTGGCTTATTAATGGTAATACTTTGAAGTGTTAGTTTATACTAATTTATTTTAGCTTTATTGTAAAGGAAGTTTGAAGCTTATTGAGTTATTCTCAAGTCCGCTTCCTGGAAAAACCAGTACTGGTGTCATATGAAGAGGTACTGTCGTGACCAATAGGGCTTGAACCTGCAACCTCCGGTATGAGCAGCAGACACCTTAACGTCTACACCACCGCTCCCCTTTTAAAGTGTTGCTTAGTGTTATTAGTAATTACCACTTGAAACTCACGATATGCTGTATCTATGAACATTAAAATCGATTGTAAAAATATGCAGGGCAACATTTAATCATTATCACAACTTTTATACCTTAACTATCCTTGTTTATCTCCATTGTCTTTCTTTTTTTCAACATGAATTTTATTTGTTCTAAAACTTGAGTTTTATGAAATTTTTACAAGCCATAAAACAAGTAAGGTATATAACAATAAGACAATCTTTATGCAAATGTTGACAAACACGACAGTTTTACAGGCATACACATTTCAAAACAGTCACAATATTTATTAAAACAAAGTCGCTTTCACCAACAAATAAGTTGGATTTTGACGTAAATAGAATGATGTATGGTAGAAATGGATAACAGCTAGAAGCTATATCCATATACATTCATAACACATGTGCAATATGGAATTTTTCTTTTAAAAGGGTTCTGTGAAAATGAAACTTTTTACTGGTAACATATTTCTATTGCAGCTATACAAAATTCACTCTAAGCCATTGGAGCAAAATGTGTAAGAAATAAAGCAAGAAACACATTATAGTTTTTATGCCAGGTTTCTTCAATGCCAGAATGATAGCATCTGTTATTGCACATATCATTACTTCTTGTCTTACACGGACATTACCTACAGCTGCTAACATGTACCATCTGTCTTCACATAAACTCTTTTATAACAAGAGACACATTTACTGATTGGACACACAGATACTTGCAAAATCTCACTCAATTCTTTTTGAATAAGCTATATTATTTCATCCACTCTTCTCCAGTAATACTGCACAAGTCCCCAGTGGTTATCTTACTAATTTGACCCATTTATCCTCATAGTTAACTCATAGTTATTAGCTCAAAATCCTGCCATCTAGGGGCTGAGGTAATAATGAAGTAGCTGTATTCCAGCCAATGAGGATACCACAGATTTGATACTTGCTCCACAATTATTTTTTTACACCCTTCAAGACCATATAGTTAGACAGACTACTAAACATTGCTGCATTTGTAGATGTAGAAGATACAAATATGAAACATTGTTTAAGTGATACTTACATGGCAGATTTACTCCTGAGGATTTCCTTATTACAGGGTGTCGGCACTGGCCCAGGGGTCAGCGTGCCTTCCCTGTCTGAATCACTGTCTTCCATTATCTCCACTTCTGACCTTTCACCTTCCTGACTTTCACCTTTTTCTACCTGACCTTCACTATGTTCTGAATGACCTGTGACCTCTGCCTGCGAGGTCAAGGTCGACTCAGTCTGAATCTTATTAGAACCTGAAGGAAACTCATTTGCACTAGGATAAGGATTATTGAGCCCTGGCTCCAATTTAGGTGTCAAAATTGGGCCCATGTCTTTGGTGGCAGCAAAGCTGTCCATGCCAGATTTTGCACTAGCAACATTTTGACTTGTATTAAGCATGAAGTCGTCTTGTGGTTCCTGTTTAATAAACACTTTTACTGGAGAGGGAGGAGGGGTTATTACCTCCTCTTTCACTTTAGGCTCCGATATCACAGTAGCTTCCCCTGATTCACTGTTGTCACCAGGCGGAGACACAGAAGCAGACGAATTGTGTGTGTCGTCTGATTCCGTTAAATGTTTCTGACTGGATGATATTGTTTCTGGAAATGGCGGTCGAGGATATATAGATGCAGACGGAGGATATTGCGGTCGAAATGCAAACGCTGGTAATGGTGGTAATGGAACAAACCCTTGAGGAATTTGAGATGATACTGATGGTAACTGAGGTTGTATGCCAGTTGGCGATAACAAGGGAGATGACTCTATTGGTTGTCTATTTGGTGAGGGATGTTGAGGCTCCGGCCTAGGTAATTCTGCCAGTTTATCACCACTTATTGTTGCCTCAACAGGAACTGGGCCTGGTAATGATTTTTCTTTTTCAGATTCAACTGGGCTTGGACTAGTTGGTGGAGAACTGGATGTTAACTCATCCTGGTTGGTTTCGTCAGCTTCGTTCAGAGTTTCTTCAGCACCAGATATACTGCTGTCCGATAACGATTCCGAGTCTGACGGACCCTATAAATAAAACAAACATGATGTATGATTCTAATCATTTAACAGGGATACAAAATCAGAGACATTTTAGTAGTAAAGATAAATAAACATTTCTTTGATTTTTCATTACATGTACGATTTTTGAAATTTAAATTATTATACAGCCTAATGCCATACTTGTAGTTTTAAGACTAAGTCTTGAACTTACATCAAGAAGCCTCAACTTAGATATCTCTAAACTCCCTAAACTGTAAAAATCTATAAACCAACTGAAAGTTTACATTGTTTCTTAACATTTCAATTATTTCTAAAACCAAGTTTTCTAATCTTGAAGTTCTCTGAAAATCAAATTCATTGTCTTTATAATTACCACACACACAATATAAGTCTATCCCTGCCCCGATCCCTCTTCTAAATTGTCCATATTTACCATTTAACGGTAACAGGGGAGATAACAAGGACTTACCCCACGTTTCCTTTTTGAGAATTTATCGTCCGAATCAGACGCCGGATGATGTCTTTTCTTGTCTTTATCTGAACTCTCGGAGCTCTACAAGAAAACAACAATATTTTACACACTTTTTTCTCTGCCCTCAGGAAACATTTCTGAGAATTCCCATCAATAATCGGGAAAATATTTTCTTACAGATGAAGATAATTGCGCACGACCACTACTGCCTGTTCTCACATATTTGTGTCAAAATATCAGCTAAATTTATTTCTTCCAGCACATTTGCTTCTTCACACATTGCGTGCAAACTCTTGCTTATAATGTACATACTGCTTCACTGAAATATAGTGCAAACCTTTGCTTTGAATGTACGTAATGCCTGACAGAAACAAATAAGATCAAAGTATCTTTATAGACCATCTGTTGCTTTGAACTGACTTCTTAATTCACTTTGTCATACCTGCTTTTGTGTCTGCATTACTTAAACATACTTATTGTCAGTCTGTTGACTGTTTCTCATTAAGAAATCTTACGCTTTTTGAATAACTCTTAATATCAATGAAGCAAATGAACTCTGTTTATATCAAAGGTAGTCATGAATCATGAAACCGAACTGCAAAGCTTTCCATTTTACATTTTATCTAATCTGTAGTTAATCAATTAAAAGTATTTCTGATACATTGTCCATTTTTCATGACTGTCATTTTTTTACTTGAGGCTGAATGTCCAACAGTATTTCAGTAAAGTACAGGTGGGAAGTCCACATACCAATCAACCCAGGGAAGGACCAGTACTGAACTGTAAGATACTGCAAACTGTTCACACAAAGTGTCAGGTCAGAAGCCGGGCTCAAACCCATGACCCACAATATCACAAGGTACAGTCACAGCATTAACAATTATATCAAAATTGCTGTGTAATCCACAATATCTTCGGGAGCATTTCACTTTATTTTCTTTCAATCTCTCAGTAATCATGTCTGTTTTCTTAACATCAACATAAGTGACATTAGAAAAACAGGCCCTTATTACCAACTGCCAACACTCTTACATGAAGTTCGGACCTCCAACACAAGACTGTCAATCAATGAGACTGTCAGCTACATTGACCTTTGAACCAGAGGCGGGTCAACCCCCCTTTTAAAACAAAGCCTTACCCTTCGTTTCTTCTTCTCTCTATCTGTACTACAGCCGCTGGATGTACTAAGTGCCGAGGGTGAGGACGGGACGAGGGATTTCTTCGAATCACTTGACGGACTATCTAAATTATCTAGACTGCTTACACTATTTGTTCCTTTTTTCTTGTTTTCTTTGGAATCAGTCTGTGAAAAGTAGAATAAAATATCAACATGGGTAACCATGACAATATACATGTGCATTTAATGAAATCTGTTTTAAAAACAGCTTGGAGGCCGACTTGCAAAATGACTTGTATAAAACCTATATTTTGTGTTTGTGTCGCCAAGAAGAATAAGTATTTTGTTCTTCAAAAAATAAGATAACTAGATATAAGGAACTGAAAATTATGCAATTTCCAAACACTCACTGAATTCCTGTTTTGCCGAGTCAGCATATTGTGAGTTCCATTTATGTCCCCATCTCTGACGGGCTGGAAATATGGGGAATCTCCGGGACTGTTGACTGGCCGGTCTACGCCGTATTTCTTGAAGAAGATGCGACATTTTGTACATAAACGAGGACTTGGCTTTCCAGCATTACTCCAATCCTTAGAGACTGTAACACAAAAATTTCAAACTTTTTAAGCTTCTGAAACACTTTATCTGATAATAGTATCATGTGTTACATATACAGTCCAACCTCCCCGAGCAATACCTCCCTAGAGCAATAACCTCCATAAAGAGACACACATTGTCCTTCCTGTTTTGTCAATCATATCAGGAATCTGCCTCTCGAGAACTACACCTCTCTAAAAACAAGCACATGTCTGTGTTTCGGAGAGTGTTTGCTCCCAAGAGGTTGCACTGTACGAGGAGGTTCTTAAAATATTTCAAATAGTTTTATAAAGTTTGCATTTCACAGCAAATCATACTTTACAAGTTAGATAAAATGATGTACATTCATCTGAACTCAGTGTAACAGTTTTTTTTCTAATTTAAATAAAAAGCAATCATGACATATGTCACAAAAAAAGTAAGATCTTGTTTTCACCTGGAAAACTACATTGTTACAGTTTTCAAACAGAGCTTCAAGTTTTTACTTCATCATTTCAGCATTTAATAAGTTTATTCGGTATCTTTTTTTGCCAGACCGCAGGTCAGGACTTCCAACTGTTACAGAAAAGTAGAATGGACGAGTTTTGCTAAACGTTTGATGAATATTGATTCCCGAATTACTGCCGTATTTCTTTGGAACCATCATCTAAATCATGAAAACACGTCATAGAAATTAAGACAACGATGAACATTTTTCCCCTGATAACCCATAATCTTTCTGCCAAGGCCTCTTTTTATAACCCAACTTTCTATCTATTTTATAGTAAATAATTACACAGTCTCTGCCTGTTTCTCCCTAGCTATTGTTACATTTAATACAACAATATATGTTCACTGTACACACACATCAAGCTACAAAGGAACAGCTTTATCTATTGCCTCGTTCACCGCGACTGACAGGAAATCTATAACCTTCAGTAAAATTGCATTTCGTCTCAAAATTCTGGATATTTTGGTATACAATTCGGAAATATCACTGACAAAATGCTGTCAGGTCCTTCTCAACAATCCAGAGAAGCCCTTCAAAATTCGCAGCTGACTTGCAACAGACAAATGGTTTAAACTGTCAAAGCCAGACTTGGGTTATGGATTTTTCTTACTGCATCAAAACAGATGATTATATAACCTGAAGGGAGAGGCGACTGTTGGAGGTATCTGTTCAGTAATTACTGTTGCAAGAGAACGTATGATACATTCATAACAACATTAATTTGAACAACTTCAATATTTTTAAAAAATATGTTAAGTACTTTTGTGTGAGAGACTGTTGCATGTAAAAGCAATAACCAATATTTTTGGTTCTTGAGGTGTTTTTATCAATACATGTACTTTCTTCAGTTTTCATTAAGGCAGTTTATTCAGCCATCCTTCCTGTAAATGACCAGTCCTAGAGTCCCACACAGCAGACTGTCTCACAGAAAGTCAGGTCAGTAGAGGAGCTTGAACCAATGGCCCGCATCAAAGTGATTACAGTTTAACAACCTTAACCACTCTACCATAGAGAGGGGTCCAGGACCAATATTTCCTGCGCATTCCACTTTCTTACCAAGTAAAATAACAAATTTCAAAAGATTTACAAAAAAATAACTTTTTATATTTCTTTCAATCATTTTTTTTTTTTCGAAAGTCATAGTGTATCTTTTTGTTTGTTTCAGTTTACCTTTTGTAAACAAGTACAAAACTACGCACTGAGCAAGATGTCTGTCGAACGATTGAGAAGCATTTGAAATTAACGCCCGATTAAACACCCTGTATTGAACAGTGTTTAGTGAGCTCCCATTTCAAATATCGAGGAATTAGGGGGGGATTACGTTCAGCGAAGCAGAAAATTCTGCATAAGAAGATGAGAGTGCGGGACATTATTTTCTCACTATCGGTAAATTGGATTTTCACAAGGCAATCTAAATATGTACAGCTTCGTCACATTATCAAAATAGCCGTTTGGCGGTGACTGAAACACTCAACACATTATCGCAATGGAGAAATAAATTTCAGTACGCCATGCTCAACAAATAATGTAAAGAGAAGAAAATTGTCTCGTATTTAATAGAGGACAAACAGTGTTATGATAGAGGTCATTCCCTGATGATACCAGGCGTTACAAAAACCATCATTCTGCTCACTAGAGAAAAAAAGGGCTAATTTTTACAAACGACTGTGTTTTTGTGTAAATTTTTCTAGGCTATTAATACAAATGTAGTTGGTATTTTCCAATTCAGAATGCTTAAACCACACACATTACCTTAAAATGGGCATTTACCTGACTCCTAACAAGTTGGGGGTTACCGCTCCTTTCGACAGTTTTTTAGTTACAGGCAGACAGTTAACCTAATCAGAACCAATACTTGACTACGTCCTCCATTCGAAACTACCTAGTCTGGTAGATGGAAGGGCTCAAACCAATGCCTCCCAAGCAGGGTCAAGTTTAAACGATTTATGATATGAAAGAACCTGCCATGGGGATATATTATACTGACCTGTGACAAGACAATTTTGGCACCTGTACCCAGTCAATCCATCACTGTCCTCAGAGTCATTCTCCGAGTCACTTGCAGAACTCAGGTCCACTGTAAATATAAACAAAAATAAAAATATTCAAATCCTAAATATATGTCACATGATACCTTCTACAAATGTACATAAAACACTTTGCTATGCAAATGAACTTTCGAAACTTGACAAGAACCTACATAACCTTGTTATTTCACTACCATTGTCATAATTTGTTACTTTAACACTTCTGTCATAATTTCTGGTCCGCAAAGTCACACCAGCTTATTCAAAACAAATGCTATTTCTTGATGACTTTCTTTTTCTACAATGAAACCTCAAAAAAGAAAACTACAAAGGTTATTGCATTATCAAAAGCTTTCACACTTTTGCAAATTATCTGACCTTTGGACTCCAAGTGTTTGTTTATGTAAAGGCCACCCACACTTAACCTTTTGCAATCTATCTATATCAACTGCTTTTTATTTTTACGAAACAACTGGGCTTGTATTTCAAGAAATGCATCAAATTCTATTATTTGTTCTAAAAATCTAGCAGGACCTGTGTACAATTTTGAAGATTTCCTTTACAATTTTTTCGTATCACTACCTACCTATACAGACAAGCCAAACTTTTTTAAAAGCGTTTTCATAATTTGTATATATGTATAATGTATAACTGAAGATATTTGAAAAACAAGTTGTTGATACATATTCCATGCGTGTTCTGCCATTTCAATGTACTTATGCCTACCACATTTTTGAAGTACTTAATGCATTTTGAAAAGCCTTCTGATAAATTACTTCAAAAAGAATATTTCAAACACTTCCTATGAAATACAAAGAATAAACGATATCTTCCTATCTGCCAGATATAATGTAGATCTAGAAATGCAAGAATGTCTGTGTAGATCAAACACTACATGCTACTTTGTTTGCCTTTAATGTTTGTGTATTTACTGCCATTTCACATGAAATTAGAACTGGAATTTAGTTCCAACTGACTGCAACCTACATTTAACAACTCACTCTTGAAAACTGTATTTTTTTACACTGAAATTTTTACTAGAATTAAAATATCTTAATCCTGAACTGACATCTTATCATTACTATCTCAAATGCGTAAATTTTTGAAGACCTAATTTTGAAACTTTTTCCTAAAGACAAGCAACATGAACGGACTTCTGTGATAAATATTTGTATTATGGGCTAACATGCTCGCACAGACTGAACAAATAACGGGGCAGGAAGAAAAAAATCATGACGTCCACAACTGACCAACAACTTAATAAACGGCCAGTTTTGATGCGATTTATCATCGGCCCTGTCTCTATATTCGGACTAGCTCCCAATAACTGTAGACGAGAGTAAGGTCATAAAAGGAAATATAGCACTTTATACGTGAAGCACAATGCGGCAATAATCCAGTAAATGTTTCCCCGATGGATGCTGCATTCTTTGTTTACAAGGAAAGCCTGTACTAAGTACACTCTGGGGATACTTATGTGGGCAAGAATAATTCAAAGACGGTAAAGTATGGCAGTCACACAGGGAAACAGTTAGATAGAATTAGGGTACTGGAAACAATCATCTGTTTACACGGAAGTTTTCCCAGATATGCGCAACGTCTAGCTCCCTTTATACAGACATGATTTTTCTTCTAATTGACAAATATTCTTTCTAGGAAATAATACCACACATCAAGTTGAAATCTATGCTCTAAATACATGAAATAATTATGTGGGTAACTTGAAATATTCAAAGACAAACAGGGTGTTGATGTCTGCATGGAGAATATAGTAGCAGAATGCCAATTACAGCATTACAAATGAGAAAATTTAGTCATTGAACACCTACAACATTAGAGAAGAACTGCAAAATGGGCAGTAGGGGACAAGACGTTATGACAATATAGGACTAATAAAAGTCGTAAATTATAGTCACATGAAGTTCGAAGATGCAATCTCTATTTTGTAAGTAAACTGTTTCCTTGTTTAAACAGTTATACAGTTTTAATACAGGAAGTTAACCCGATTTCACCCATTTGTGAACATATAATATAACAAGAAACATTAACTTCCACATAACCATTATAATAACTGCATTGACGACTGCATTTACTGAAACATTCCCTAAAAATATCTAGAATCTCAAACAGCCTTTTCATGCTCGGAAAAAAAAAATAGTGCACATCAAAGGATAAAGTTACTAGATATTTAACGCCTCATTTTCACGAATTATTTCTAAATTTCCAAACAAACTATTAATACATTGATACATCAAGTACGACAAAACGCCTTTGAAGCAATTTGAATGATCCTCCAAGGACACTATCATCTCTCTTAAAGAGAACCGTTTCATCGTGCTTGCATGAGGTATCCCTATCACAAATTGGAAAAACATCCACAAATATTCATTGGTATCAATAATGCATATGCTCGCGGCATATATCTACTCTTCTCGCTCTTTTTCCAATGATGAAGCCATCAGTCTGAAGTACCAGCCAGTCAATTTCTTTCATTGATTTTTGGGTGACTTTGAAAATCAACTGTCTTTCCTTCTAATGTCAGCTATGAAGCATTTTCTCTGGAGAGTTTACTTTGTAAACATGATC
>JAUMHA010364993.1:0-13841 GCA_032359765.1 Saxidomus gigantea | reverse complement strand
TGTTTGTCTGAGTTTGACCCTTAGACGGTGTCACGGCACAACTTACTAAAACTGTAAATTCCGGGAGGTCCGAGAACGGCAGGGCGTATCAACCGGAGCAATAAACATTTCCAGCCATTATACATGTACCCCCTGGAGTGAACTGTGTTAATCTAGCATTTGAATTCTTACAATCATTATGATGCTAATTATAATTGAGTATGTTAAAAGTAATGAAATGTATTGTTTTGGACTGATAAAACTTTATTTTGAGTTCATTTTGCCACGCTTCTTATAATGTGACAAGGTAATTCTTCCTTTCCTTTCTACATTTAACACACTAAGAATGGCTAGTAGAAAACACGTGCAAACCATTTCTGAAATTATATGCTTTTGTTCCTTCCTACAAAATTCTTAAAACTTTTAAATAGAAAACAAAGTACACCTTAGCCTTTTCTTACATGCCCAATATACCTATATAAAGGTAATTTTCACAAACCGAAATGAAGTTTGTACATGGAGTGGGCGAGAGACGAAAAATACCAGCATAAGTATAGTATCAAAATGTGCGAAAGATTCGAAAGTGCTGCAAATTAGCTCTCACTAGATGAATCACTTAATTAACATTGTACGTCTTCATTTATTTATGTTTGGATTTACCAACACGTTTGCCTGCATGACTGTGACGTCAAAAGGTCAAAGGCTGTTCCAAAATCCTGTTTCTATAAGTATAACATGTATTCAAATGCTTGCATTTATGCAAAAAACCATCGATCTTGCCTTCTCTGTCGGCGTTGACGTTACAGAATGATTGAAAACATACAAGTAGCCTATTTTGTATCCCATAAAGTGTTAAATATCTGTATATATGAATATAAATGACTGTAGCCCAAGGAATATTATACAGACATGTGTCGGCATTACTGACAAGGAGAATTTCAATCTTGTATGTTAGTTTGCTGTCATCTTTTAGCTTTTTTTGCAGAATCCATTTGGGTATACTTACCGCTTGGGCCGTTCCCCTTGATCACAATTAATAAATACGGGTTTGAAAACGTTTACTGTATTTAAGGATGATAATTCGCCTTAGAAATATATTGTTGGAACATCATGTAAAAATATGGCTTCTCAAATATCAAGTGGAATAGATTATGAACCTTTAGTAGACTGAATCACACACATTAGTTAGCTATTATACGAATACTTGTTCAACCAGAAAAAAATGTAATCAGACCGAAAATAAGATACAGAGAGCGTTCGGATTAAAACCCCGATTTCACACGCAAACAAATGCAGCAAAAACTAAACATGGTTTGGTAAAGTTCCTGAAACATTGCACTGAGCTGAATTGAGTGTCTTAAACACATTTATTATACAACAATGAAATTTCAAAAGAAATGTAAATTATGCAAATAAGTGAATTTGAATAATTGGTCTTTCAAATAAATGTAAGCATCTGTTCATTCAAATGTTGCTTCAGTGTTTGGAAAATTGTGGATCGTAATTAGATTTGGGTTTGCTGATTTAATTTCATTGCCTGTACTTGTAACGTATCGGCACACGAGTCTCTTCTCAATCAATAAAAGAATGGAAAAAAACAAAACGAAAAACTCAATTACAAATTACTTTTGTCTCTAGAATCTAGTCTTATTTGTTTTAATGGCAGAACGTTTGGGATTGTAGTTTTTTCCTGGGAATGAGCGTGTTCTATTACATTAAAACTCATCTGCATAAGACACGGAAATCATTTGTTGAACAGTTTTGAAAATGATTATTTGCTCCGCCAATATTCCCAAGCTTTGCTATACTGTAGTTTCATGGTATGATAAGAGGTCCCTGGTGCACATGTCTTATGTTACCAAGAAAACTGTCTTACCGACAAAAATGACTTTTATTTGTACCAAAAACATTCCTAACTTTGCTAATTAAATCAATAACTATATATACATGAAGTCACGAGTTTTTGGGCCGCAATGTGTGTGATCACGACGAGTCTGGAAATTGATTTAAACTACCGCCGTTCTCCAGAGATGCAGAGTCCTGTGAACACCATAGTTCCAATTGTAAAACAAGGATATTGTCGGAAACGATGTAATCACTAATGCTTTCACTTCAATGTCTCAATTTGTAAAAGATAGATAATTGGAAAACTTTTCAAGGTAGAATAATGGTTCTTTGACAATGCACTTTACCAATACCATTGTGTGAATTACCCAGTCAATCTGCCCTAAAAAGGCACGTTATCCAGTAAGGAAGATCGCTGCCTTGGTTCTTCTTCAACCGACGCAATTATAAATAGAAGATATTTGTTTGTTTTGAGTGAATATGAAATATATCGCAACGAAAAGTCATACAAATTTAATATAAATTATGTGAAAAGACAAAACAAGATGTGCTGTTTAACCTGAATGAAAAAAACAGTTCCGGCAGATCTGTATCATCATTCTCCGACTAATGAAATATGGAACATACTGATAGAACATAGTATTTCAGTAATTAGCATACATGTAAGATAAAATGTTAGTGCGTACTGTGATATGTTAATATAGACGGCATAAGGTAAAGTCATAATATCGTTTTTCAGATCAATCTGGTTTTCATTATCAGAATAAAACTTGAAAAACGGGGTTTCAGATCTAGTTCATTTAAATTTTAAATTAACCGTAATCTTTTATCCCGGGCCATTTTACATTACAAAACGAAATTCAGTACACGGTTTAACTAAGATATTTGCATACACAATTGGTAGGCGACAAAGAAATGTAATTGTAGGTTTAATATGTTCATGTCCGATGTGGATACCGAATGCGAAAACAGGTAGGACCTAGGTTTCACGAACATTTAAAACGGAACTGTTTATAGGTTGCAATAACATTCCACACTCTGCTTTTTTCGTTGGATTTGACGAACATATTAATAACAACCACTGATTGCACAGGTAAAACAACTGGATAAGTGCCAAGGTTTTTAAGAACTGAAGGAAAATTTCCTGGCATGAAGCAAAATTATTGGCAGCACGCGCTCACAAGAGTTTTCCAATTAACAAGAGTCGCCTTGTCTCGGACGATCCGATAGCGCTGCACGCGCTGTGGAAGCTAACGGAGATATTCCGAATAAATAAACCACTACTATCAGGATGTTTGTAAGTTCCGTGAACAAATTAACTACAGCTGTGTTATTGTGAAACCACAAACGAGTTTGCAAAGGTGAAAATGTGATTATTATAGCATATTAAATATTGGAGCATATTTTCCGGTATTTGTTTATGGGCTGTGAAGCGATAATAGAAGGAATACTTTTATACCTACATATTCCTTAGGTAAAAAAGGCAGAGGAGAAATATTCCAATGTCTGGCGGCGCGGCGCAACGACTGTCCATCAAAAATGGTCATTTTGTCTTTCTGGAGTACATTTCCTACGTGTGATTGCTGGAGTATACGGAAACTATTCTATTTTTCATTAAAAAAATAAGTGATGACAATGTTAGTTATTGGTAACGCAATTTAGAAAAAAATAGCTTCTCTCTCGAGGATATGTAGCAATATTTTCAGGTTTCTACAATAATGACTTTCATAGCTTAAATCTTTGTGATCCTTTATTTTTAGGCTAAATTAGACAACTCATGCGTGCCATTCAGAGCACAAGCCTTTTTGTATTACAAAGTAATTAATTTCCATTCCCTGAAATAGTGTATTCGTGACACAAATATGACGGAAGTAGAAACAGAGTTGGACAGTCGCTATGACGACGTAGATGTTGACAGTATACTTGCGCGTTGTCGGAGGCAAGGGCCGTTAACATTCTCCAGGAAACGGTGCCTATATCAAGGTAAGACCTGTTTGTTTTCTAACTAAAGTTTCAGCAAAACCTCAGAAACTCTTTTTTCATCCAAAAATGATTTTTGTATTGATAACTGAAATAGTATTTCTCGTTTTCTAAAGACACAAATGCTTTTAGGAAGAAACACCACTTTTAAACTCTTATATAACTGAGTAGGTGTAAAATTTCTACGGTAGCAAGTCTTAGCAAACTTAACTAACCACGTCCAATGTTATTTGCAAGACAAATTTCACAATGAAGTCTTTAGTGTGGCAAAGTTGTCCATTTCATGCCTTACGTCCTTTTCGTCTCAACTATAGTATATACAACGTTATGGAAACATGATGGAAGTTCTTAAGATGTACGAATCGTATTTATCCCAAACACTATTACAAAATGTATCACTTACATTTATTATTTCGTTCGTACGAAGGTGTGTGCGACAATTAGACATCAGGACATTAAGGCAGACTCAGACAGACATATAAACAAACAGACACACAGACAGACAACAACTTTCATAAGCAGTCATCTGCTTCTACCTGTATGTTGACCAATTTTATTTGAAATATCTGTTGTACTTGTAGTTGGCGTAACTTTCGTTGATTTAGTTTAGCGTCTTTCATTGACACATCCTCATTAGTACCTTTGGACGTGTGTGTATTATCGTGTGTGCATAATGACGTCAGACATCGGTTTAGTATCGCATGTGTGTATTCCGTAAGTAATTTAGAAATGTTATGATCAGCAACATTAAAAATCGTATCATTACTGATTTGTTTAATTAAAACTCTCCTACAATCTCATACATACAAATATAAGATATATTTATATGTTAAACAATGGGTAACTGTTTCACATAGTCATTAATTTCTGCCCTCAGGTTCAAGTATATACAATACACATACACAACATGTACATAGCGTGCGTATAACATTTATCAAAGCAATGCGCACACGAGATCGAAGGATAAAACATACGCTGGTTTCGCCGATATGCCAAATTAATCTTGAAGGATCGATAGTGTCTTGTACATGTTCAAATGTATGTACAAAATGTATCACAATAAGAAATAGTAATTACTACAATGCGTCAAAGAAATTAATTCGTCTGCATATCAGTATGACGTCAAAATGACGCCATATTGTGTGTCATGACGTACCGTAAATGTCATCCGTAGTAAGTATTTTCTGACTGTGTTACTTGGTCTTGTGAAAATCGATATTATATAATTTTTACCGTTGTTTTACCTCATTTGAGACCCATCGCCTACGTTGAAATAATAACAATTTACTGTGCATTTTCACCGAAAAGTTGGCATTAAAAGTTTATGTTAATTTACATTTAACAGGTTTTAAAGTTATGAGTTTAACAGCTGCAAAACGTATTATTTCTAGCTACCTGTTTATGTCTCAGCTGCTGAAACAATTGATGAACTTAATTAAGGATGATGATTCCTGTGCCATACATTTTCAGTTAAACTCGCGTGTAATAATCCATTAGTCACCTCAATTGAATCAAGACAACACATAGTTTAAAACAAAATGGTCGAACAGTTCAGTTTATACCTTCCTGAGAAGACGTACATGTGTATACAAAATAGTTTGCATAGTATATTACATCGTGGTACAGTTCAACAACATTGAATGACGCGTGATTTACATGTTCTTATAGTTCAACAACATTGAATGACGCATAATTCATACGTTCGTACAGTCCAACAACATTGAATGACGCGTGATGTATACGTTCTTATAGTTCAACAACATTTAATGACGCGTGATTTACACGTTCTTATAGTTCAACAACATTGATGACGCGTGATTTATACGTTCCTATCGGCATTATCGTTTTATTCGTGATCCTAAGCTAATAGCCTGGAAGCGTTTCATCTGTGATTACTTTTTATTGCTGTGATGCCGCAATATTAAGTGGCCATCAAATATTGAGAAGACATGTGTCCGTCGGCAAGAGTAAAGCAAGGTTTACAAAACCCTTAAAGAATGGCTTAAATAAATATACGTTGTCTGACGGAATCGGTCTTTGACGCATCTCTTAGCAGAGTTAACATCATGCTGTTTTATTATACCATTATAAACCATGGGTTATTGTTCTGTACAAAGCGACTGATCGGTACTAGAGAGATAAGGAATTTGGATAAACAGAAAATCCGACATTAAACTGTCTGTTAGCGGGAGAAATGAACAAGGCTGTATGTCAGAAGAAGTTATTCTATCATATTGATTTAGGTAATCGATATGCAGTTTATTATTTCAATACATTTTTTTACAAAAAATAGACGCGGATGAATATGTTAGAGTCACATGTTACATTGTAACATTTAGTTTGTTATCTAGCTATTATTATTGCACTCAATTTAAATGTACAAAAGTGTCATAAATTATACATTATTCGGCCACGGCGACAGCAGTACATTATATATAAAGTATCCAAGTTTTCATTCTTAGACAGATATATGAAAGTAAAGTATGCACGATGACTCATTTCATGCAGTATGAAACAAACATATACATGCACATCATAGTCACCTGGTACGTTTCATGTCGTACTTGATTTTCTTCAGAATGCATTTGCAGTATCACTTTGTTTATCTAAAATCAGCTGGCGAATATCAGTGCAATATACTATCAGCTAATTGATTCTGATTGATATCGTGTTATGTATTGTACTTGCCAAGAAAAATAAACGATTGTATCATTAGAAGTATGCTGTACTCTATCCTATTATATTATATACATGTATATAGACAATAAGATAGAATATCCCTGTCAGTAACAAACTTACAAAAAATGGAGCATATATTTGTTTTCCGAAGCACACTTTAAAGTCTCGTATAGGAAGCAGGACATGAATCAGCCTGCATATCTGTGCAGTATGATCATGATCTGCACTGTTTGCTATTTATTTAGTAGAGTGTACATTGTAGCTTGGCACTATTATGCTAATGTCCAAACTGAAAGTCAATTTGGGAAATTTATCAGGGGGATGTTGAACAGGCGCCAGAGAATTATAAAACCTATACACGTACACGTCACTGTGCATCTTATAGCAATAATTTTAAATGGTATGTATATAATTTATGAATCTGGAACCATAAGCTATTTGGAGCCAAACGACAGCGTAAAAGATATAGATCAGTGCGTGCGTACGTACGTACGTGCGTGCGTGCGTGCGTGCGTGCGTGCGTGTGTTTTATCTACGGCCTGCAACTAGTCTGTTTTGAACACGTGCAAACCTGTCATTCTTCCTATGCCATGGGTGGCGCGGTGATCGAGTGGTCAACGCTCTAGACTACCAATCCGGAGGACCCCGGTTCGAATCCCGGCCGGGGAACAGGATTTTTCAGAAACGCTTTCCAGTGTTTCCCAGCCATCTAAGAGATTGCCTTGTTAGAAAACCAGAGGTAGTATCGCGTTACCTGTGCTATTTACCACCGTGCACGTAAAATAATCAATGATTCGTGAAAGAGCTATGGTCTGGTACCCGGATTTCCACGCTTACAGTGCCCATAGTTTATTCAAATTTATTTATTCTCGATTGCAAACTAATTCTTTTAAGTCTTGAGACTCACTGCAAATTGAATCAACCTTGAGGAGAGGATATGAGTGTGTTACGGTGACTGCAAGGAAATTAGAAAATGTTCGCGTATAAAATTATCAATAAAGGACGAGTAATGAAGTAGGTAAAGTACAACAGTCCACCTACAAGCATCGGAATACATTTAGCCTTGGCGGTATTGTAAACATGTCAAAATGTGGAGGTTAAATTAAGCGAACTGAAAGAAGAACGAATAAACATTTGAATAGGCAGAAAGTTTGGCATCAATATGTTGTATATATGACTGCCAAGGAAATCTCCTAAAATTGTAAATATATCTTCTGGATGAAAAAATATCTCCAATATAACATGCGATTTCAAGATTGTTTTTATCAAATCTTAGAAAAGATAGTTTTGTATGATCGGAAAACGGTATTTTAGGCAGTTCTTTTATTATTTGAATATTTCGGTGGACTTTAAACTCAAGAAGAAATGAGTAAGCAATTTGTCAACCGGCTCTGACGCTCTAATCTATCAGAAAAAATACGGGGAACAATTCCACTGCAAATAGTCCACGAGAAAAAGAGAGTGTGAAATGTAATTTAAGAACCATTAGTTAAACAAACATGTTTTAAAATAGTAAGATGTAGAATATATTTTTGGCATAGTTTTCTGTATAATTTTATGTAGTATCGTAAGCAACGTATTTATGTACGTTTCTTATATCATTTTAGACTTTTTGAACCTGCATGGCATCTTTGATTCTAATTGTAGCTCTTTTTTGTACTATTATATGTTAGACATAAGTCTGGTACCAACTAAAAGCTTCGCGTTTAAGAGGAGTACATTTTTTGTATGCTATAAATGAAGAGATCCGACTAATGACTAAGCCACAAACAAAACCTGTTCCCTCTCCGAAAAGCATTTGTTTTAAGGTAAACATGCATAATTTCTTACATTGTACTTTTCCACGTGTCTAAACTACACATAAAGCGTTTTCCCAAAGTATAGAATAAATATATTGAATACTTTCTGATATGTCGGTATGGCGGTCATCATTACATGCGATTTCCTTACAACCCGATTCATAAAAGTTTCAAAGACGTATAGGAAGTTGGCTCGGCAGTCCGGTTTTGTCCCCGTAGCCCGTGAAGTTTACCCCGCAGCCCCTAGTAACCCCACATCCCGTGACGTTAGCCCCGCATCCCCTGGTAACCTTTCAGCCCTGTTTTACCATGCGAAAACCCTGGAAACTGTGTGAGGCCGCAGCCCTTGGTAACCCCGCAACCCATCAACAAGCCCGCAGCCTTTGGTAGCCCCGCGACACATTGAACATGTATATTACAATACAAGGCGATTTTAAACTTATATTAATCATTCTCTTAAAAGGTACATACCCTATAACTTATATCAATCTAAATAACCTCCAAACGAAAACAATAGAACCTCTGGAAGTATTATAATCGAAAAGTTTCAGCTATGCATTCCCAGTCATTATAGAATATACTGCAGTACCGATAACCATTCACTAATCTTTGTAGAGTTGTTGTTGTACAATTAATTGGTGGATGCGATTTATTACAGAAAACCTCTATATTGATTTATTGTGGTAAAATGAGGCATTTTTCGCCATAGGTTCTTCTTTAAATTTATTTATCATTTTACGTTCACTGAACATATAATCTATGTTTCGAAAATATGATCTGCTAGATGTAGGGAGTGCCCCTGTAAATAGTGTTATCGCAGTTCAGAACAAACTAGTACCACGCTATCCAACCCTACTTTCACTGCCAGTCAATGCCAGTTTCTATCTCGACACTTTTTAAATGTATTGTTGATAGATATCATCACTTTCGCTCTCTCTCTCGAGAGAGAGAGAGAAGGAGAGAAAATCCTTCGAGAGAGGGAGAAGAGCTTTCGCAGTTTCTAAATCTTTCCTTAAAATCTGATAAGGAAAGCTGTTTTCAGTCAAAAGATTCTTTTTTTTTGCGAACTGCCGGAATACAAATGAGTTAATCACCTGAAGACGTTGGACAATTAAACCTTACACGATGTGAGAGAGATTTTTGGTGTGATTTGTCTCGCGTGTTTTATTCCCGAGAAATGTCAATGTTTCGTGAATACAGAAGGGAATTTTAATGTCGGTTTTGATTTGTTTCTTAAGCCTGTCGTCATTACGTAAAAATAATTATGATGGAATTGACACACTGAAGAAAAATTCTCGCGCGGTGCATTCAAAGTGCAGATAGGCCGATGTTAGTTTTCTTTTTACTTTCTCGCTTTAAACGGATCGTAAACAGAAACGACAAGTCCTTGAATTATTTATATACACCGTATGTAAGTTAAACCTAAATATACATATACTATCAATGTTTTAAAATACTGTTTTTCAACGGTTCCAAGGGCAAACAACCAAACAATTAACATGAGCCATTGTATGTGAAAGCCTGCCTTTACATCACATATACCGATTAAACTAAAATAAGAATAAAGAGTAAGAACAACCCTTCATCATTATTTCCTTAAAACTTGTAGAACGTGTCGACAATATTTCAGTAGATATACATGTATGCTTTAGTTGGTAAACTTTACTTACGTCATTGACGTCACGTCAAACAGTTCGTTAAACAGTAAACACCGTATATATCAAACTCTTTGAGGCCATTTACATTTGTTCCGTATACCCGGAGTATGTTATATCCAAACTTTATTTTCATATTAAACAAAGAAGAAGAAAAAATCGGACCCAGACAACGTGTTCCTTATATCCGGAATTTCGCTATATCCGGAGTCGTTGTATACGGAGTTAACTGTATATTAAATTTAAACCGAATACTATTATTGCATTTGATATTTGAAATAGATTGCTAGATTGATGTCGTTTTAAGATACTTAGATATATCGTCTTTGTGTCAAATTTCCAAACATTTTAAATATGTCAACATGAGCAAGATGCTAGGACGTACAAAACATGTACATGTTTTCATAGCATACGTTTTGAAGGTTTGAAATTCCAGTTTCCTTTGCAACACAAACATAATTTACTTCCATAAGATATCTACATATCAAGGATTACTGAGATATACTACACAGTGCATACACACATTTGTTTCACGTATAGTGAATATACATTGTAGGACAAGCAAATGTGAAAACTTTTGACAAATGTGAAAAATAGTTGCTACAAATGTCTTGAGTGATTTTCTTAACATTTGTAACAGCTGGGTTTCACATCTGTCAAAAGTGTTTAAGTCTAAGGTAAAATAATTTCACATTTGTGACCATTTACATATTTGTGACCATTTTAAAATTTGGTCCTACATAACATGACATATACATCGAGTTTTTTAATACTTTTCGCTCAAATGTCCGACAATCCATTTTTCATTTGAATAACATTAATACTTTGGTAATACAAAAGCTACATAAAACGTAATGTATGTATGTTTCTGTTATGTGTTTAAAGAAATATGACTTTACATGTTGCCTTGACTACATTAGGGAAGTTTTTTGTAATAGAATATTTATTTCGTATTTGTCCTATTGGCGAATGAAAATATTTTATGCATTCGTAATGGGCGTTTCAATTTGTAGACAGCATTCCGATCTGAATCCACACTGTTTGCTCGGAATCCACACTGTTTGCTCGGAATCCACGATGTTTGCTCCGAATCCACACTGTTCTGAATCCACACTGTTAGTCTAAATCGACAATGTAATTAAAGTTGTTCTTTATCTTTGTTTTACTCTGACGTTGGTCTCTGCACAGCAGGCCTAGATGACGTTAGCCTTATATAAATGAATTTTAGTTTCAAGACGAGATAAAATCTCAGACAGTTTCATGTTTCAAGACATCATCCTAAAATAAACTTATCTTGTTGCGTCTCATTTTAGTGACAAAATCATCCATTTCATTGTGCAATGTCACTTTCAATCAATGCTGAAGTATTTCCCAGACGAATACATTGCATGGTTTCATTCAGGTCGAGGTGACGAATACTTTTTTTGCAGGCATTATTATGCTGCGTTAATCAATTCTTTTGTTGACAAAGGTCAAAGGTGTAACAATAAAACGATTGAAAACGAGAAAAATGGCGTTTCTAAAGTGTGTGCAATTATCTGTAAAAAGGAGCAACAGTGTAAAATAAACAGGTAATAAAAAGCCTAAAATATGCATCATTTCTTGGTAATAAAGGCCATACAGTTTATTGAACGCGTCTTCGATTTAGCTGGCACGT
The DNA here is from genome assembly GCA_032359765.1 of Saxidomus gigantea. Classification (NCBI taxonomy): domain Eukaryota; kingdom Metazoa; phylum Mollusca; class Bivalvia; order Venerida; family Veneridae; genus Saxidomus; species Saxidomus gigantea. Next base: position 2,247 of record JAUMHA010364993.1, on the reverse strand, counting down.
AGCACCAGACAACTTAACTACGTTTGTAATAAACATTAACATAAACATTTCTATTCAGTACAAGAACTGTGGTTTCCCATCCCCCACCCCCTCACTTTAAAAAGGCACATTAAAATCGCACCTTCCGTCTGACCTTCCATATTTTGTCCGTGCTTTAACTTCGTCATGCAGTAAAACTTTTCATATACAATGACATGCATATTAAGCACATGAAGACAACATGTCGCATACAAGACCCACGTTTACCTAGGGCTCACTTACAGTTTAAAGGTAACGGTGCCCTGTATAACTAACAGTCGTGTCCGGACTGTACCTTTGTCATGTTGATTGCGGAAAAAACGTTTAAGTTGGTTACCCCTGAGATTCTAGGTCGAATCAGAATCAAGTAGAGAGCAATAATTTGGAATAGGTCTTGTCCAAGGTCATGACCCCCTTTACACGGTCGAGGAAAGAACCTTGGATCCTGCAATCCCCATGCGTATATTTTTTCTTAGTCTTACTCTGAGCACAGGTGGGTGTAGCGTACCAGGGACCTAAACAGTGAATGTTAGATAAAAATAGCCTAATGACTATATTGATATATAGTAACTAGGCTTTGAACTAAAAATCACTGTATGGGCTTCTGGTACGCTACACTCACCTGTGACTCTGAGTGGTTTATTGATGATATAACCCTTTATGTGTACCCCTAAACTAAATTGTATACATGCATTCATGCTTTTCTTGGGTTTCATGCACTAGCCTTAGTCCCGTTTTTCGTAGTAATAAAATGTATGAGAGACTGGTATACAATACGTTTACTGACCAGGTATGCTAAATAAATACTGTACATTTAAAGTTAAGCTAATCAAAATCTATTTGCTTTATTACTTGACATTTTTATTCTCTCTTACGTATAAACTATCACTGAATAAATATAATAGAGACATACGGTGCTCAAAGAATTATAAGCATTACGTAAATCATTAATGTTGTAATTCGCTCTCTGCTAGATTATTCCAAAACACCACCTGCAAACCATTATTATTCTGTTCAAACCATCAGCTTACTTCACCTTATGACGTCACTGGAAAATTAATAAGGCAAGCACAGCTTCAACAGTGTTTAAATGATAAACACAAAAATGTGGGTTAAACAAATCACAGAAACAGAATTGCGAGTTTCTTATTAAACGAAAATTAGACGCTGCTTGAAACACTTGGCTGATGTCTGGAACATTCGACCTAACTTTCTGCCTTCGATGTAAGTGTAAATATTCAGTAGCGCAGTCCTTGATTTCGTGAATCCCTCAATCGTTCTTGATTCTCTTTAAGTTATTGAACATAGTTTTTTCTCCGAGTACGTGCATATTTGATATCAATAATTGGTGATGAATTGGAACCAGGCTATGATTACCGGTCGAAATCGGCCCCACACGGGACTCACTTGCTATTACATTGATATAGTTACTAGTATATAAGATAATATTTGAATGTCTAAGACAAAAAGGCTCAGGGCTTAGATATTTTGCCAGTAGCATTGCCACGTAGTGCTGTTCCAAGATTGTTCAAATCATACCCCTTTGGTTCAAGTTGGTCCCGTTCTGGGTTACTTGACCTGCTTTTTTGTTTTTAAGCTACGGCAATTACATTTTAATAATATGGATAATTTTGCATGCCAATTCCAAGGATGACATTGACTCTGACCTACTTTATAATATTGAAACTTTATCAAAAAGAATTGGACCATGTATACAGTTTTGCATGTAGTCTCAACCACAACACTGGCTGTTATTGACATACTGACCTACTCTTTGAAACTTCAGCAATGACATTCGAACTCTATGGATACTGCAACTTTGAACTTTGCTGATCTTGACCGTCTGGCCGCCTTTCTGTTTTTGAAGCTACATCAATAAAATATGGACCATGTATACAATCGCATATAAGTTTCAACTTCGAGACTGACTGACTGACCTTGACCATGACCTTATGTCCTAGTTTCTTGTTCTTGTAGCTAAAGCAATGAAATTTGTACCGTTGATACATTTTTGAATGCATGAGATTGGCTGACCTTGACCATGACATTTGGACTAGATTTCGTTTTTCAAGCTAGAGAGCTGAAATTTTGATCGTTTTGTTTTACACTTTGCAAACGTTAATTCCGAAATTTCCTATGCTTGACCTTGATAATGACCTTTTGACCAACTTTCGTCTTTTTACATTGTAATGATACCCTGGTGAGCGATATAGGGCCGTCATGGCCTCT
>JAUMHA010364971.1:0-13842 GCA_032359765.1 Saxidomus gigantea | reverse complement strand
CAAACAAAAGATTGATCTGGTCTGTCTTGCACTACTTTCCCAAAGCGCATGTTTACAGTTGTTATTCGCACATAGCAGCAGTGTTTGAAATGTGGTATGCTAACTTAGGCCTCGGGGACTTTCAGTCCCCAGGCCAAAGATTAAAGTACAAAATCTGTACATTTTAAAAACAAACAATAAACAGTCATAATTTGGCCTAAAATGGCATATTGTATTGTGTATTTGAAGGATCTACATGTATTATGAATCTTAAAAGGTGCTTACTCGTATTTACACATTCTTGTCTTGTTGATGACTTTTTCTTAGTAGTGTTGCTTGCAGCAAATCTTTTTGGGTTGCTCTTTCCATATACCTTGAGTCCTTGTACCATTTAGGTGGCATAATGATGTCTAGGGTCACAATCCTCAAGAAGGAGAGCCTTATGATGGAAGAAAGCCAGCCAGAGTGTTGGACAGGACTCAGAATATGTGATTTGAACAAGCAAGTGATGGATATTTATATGGTTAGAAGTTTGAGCCACAGTGTAACGATCTAGACAAAACTTTCTTACTTTATTATGTACTTTTATACAGTACTTTTTTTTTTAAATAACATAATCATTAGAGGTTGTGTCTCAAACTTCCTATCATATAAACTTCCATTTCATACATTGTATATACATCCAGGTAAGTTTTTCTGTAAATCTTTATCAGACAAGGTGATCGATTACTGTCATGTGTAATCAATTATTAATCGAAAATGTGATTCAATTTTATGTAATTGAGTAGTAATAGATTACTTTCATTTGACTGTGTAATCGAATACTTAATATTACTTTGGCTAAAGTAATCATGATTACATGATAAATACATTTTATTACTTACTTTAAAATCAATTAAAAACTTCTTTCAAACTGTGAAATTTCCTTTTTAACATTATGTACAATCACAACTATAGAGTCATACAAAATCATTGTTTTATCAAACAAGCACTAATCTGACTGAATGCCGAAAGTTTGTTTCCAATGTAACACTTTAGCACATCTCCAAAAACATTTCATGGAAATCTGACTTTACTGATTTAAAGCCTTAGGGCTGAACATGGTTGAACACTTAATAGTTGAAGTTCTTTTATTAGGATCTTTAAAAGAAGTGTGTGAAATAATTGAAAGCATAATTGTATAAATAAGGTGCAAACATTTTCTTTGTGCTATATAGCAGGAAGATCAGTAACACTCTAAGACATTAATTAAACATGTGAGTATTGCAATAGGAATATTTTCACTTTTAAGCTAACCTGGCTTTGTTTGGGTGAGCTTTTGTAATGGATGATTGTCCGTCAACATTTTTATTTATTTTTCATTTTTTATTCATCTCCTCTGAAACCACTGGACCAATTTTGGTGAAACTATGCAGGGATGTTCCTTGCATGAAGCTCTACCAAATTATGTAAAAGAATTTCATGCAGAACTCTGGTTGCTATGGCAAAAAATAGGAAAAACTTTAAAAAAATATTCTTCTCTTAAACCACAGGACCTAGAGCTTACATATTTGGCATGTAGCATTGCCTAGTGGAGCTCTACCAAGTTTGTTCAAATTATGAACCTCGGGTCAAAATTGACCCAACGCGGGTGGTCATTTAGTTTATCATAACAAATGTTTGGAAGTAATTATTGTGCTTTGAAAGAGAGTCTTCCGTACTTATGGTTATGAGTGAAATTCAGAGCAAGAAAATGTAGTAATGTATAATCTTATACAAATGAAGTTCTACTTTTTTTATCAATGCCCTAAACAAGTATGTACAGTTGCGAAAGAAATTCTGTTAATAGTTTCAAAATGCAGTCTAACAAAAAGTGACAAATGGGAAAAGTTCATTAATTGGACGACAGTAATGAGCCTGGCTTTGTTAAATGTCTACAGTCCAAAAGTGAACGCTAAAGTAAATGGGATATACACTTTAAGCTAAAATATGTTCAAGGAGAACGTAACAAAGGGTATTATTAAAGATCAAGGCACACCAGGGTTCTTCCTCTTCATGTACCATAGAACGTGTGCTTTACTAGACAATTACCTATAAATTTTGCGATGTAGTTTGTGATGAAGCGTATGGTAATAGAGTGGGTGCTACACAGACTGATCCCTATTCTACTGAATTTGACAGTTGCTGGAGTGTGTGTTGAACACAACCATTAACACGCAAATGCTTTATACAGAAAAAAGCAAACACCTTCTTTTGCATGTCATTGAATGCAATACATTTTGTTAATTCACGATGCCCCATTCTGGGTAATTAAGTACTTTGTGTTGATTCGCATTGAACGTGTATAAGGAAAAACTATCTGATGTTTATATTGGTCTGTTTTGATAGACCAATTAACGTTCATCTTTAGTGTTAGGCTTTTTCTTTGAATAACACGAACACATTGGAAGCCATGAAATTTTGGATTTCGGAGATGTTTTCAGTTTTATACTTTTGTCAAAGTAAATACGTATTTTAAAACCAACAAGCCTCCAAAGATGATGCAGACCTCATTTCAATAGTGAAAATATGTAGCCCTAGGCTTCAGCGGTTACATCGCTTTGGTTAACATTGATTTTACTTTAAGAGGTGGTTACATTGATGCTGTTTATAGTATTTTTTCATTCAGGTTGACATTATTTTGTGAATTCATTTTTGATTGCTGTCTAAATTTAGCCTGTCCTAACATCATCTGAATGCTTATGATGAACTGGTATCATCATCCTTTCTGATAAGTATTGTCTGTTGTCAACATTTTCTCTGGAACCTTTACGGTCATTGAATTGTCCTTTATAAGATAACCCCAAATCTAGTTTATCCACACAAAATATTTTGTCATGGTGTCCAAAATATAAAAAGTATCAAAATAATTATGAATGTTTATTATGTGGTGTCAAGGAGTACTGCAACTATGATAGAGAAAGTGTTCCTTCGCTGTATCTTCAAATCTCTTCTTATAATTGAGATGCCAGAATGTCAAAAACAATGCTGCCAGAGAGTGCGGATCATTTCCATACACTATTTGTAAGATTCTGATGTAATTTCTTAAACAATAATTGTGTATTTATTCAAAAACATTGTCTCCCTACACGGTAACACAGAAAATGACCACAGTGATACTGTTGAATGCTATGATGTGGTGTTATAATGTGATGTATTCATCACTGTTTCATTACAAGGGCATTGATCATAATGTAGAATATTGCAGACATGTACTTAAGTATACCATGATACCGTTAAGCATGACAGAGAAAGGACTAAATTTTGTCATGAAAGCGTGTAATTTTCTGCATTTTAATAGAGTTTTCACGCCTTCATAGATCAACGGAACGTTTGCAATTCACTAATTTGATTCTGTTCATTTTTTCATTGTTTCTTCACGTTTAAGACAAATGCAAACAACCAATTCACGTAACAAAGTAACCTGACTAGAAGAAACAAAACTAGAAAAACCTTCATGCACAAACACCTCGAATGTCATCAAATGTTCTTTGACCAGATTTTATTGCTTAAATGTAACATGTAGATGATCCCGATTGTGTTTGGAGTAAGTTGGTCAAAGGTCAAGGTCACAATGACCCGAACTTTGAAAATCATTTTCGCACACTATTTTTAGATCTAATTTTTAACAATCATGTTCAAACTTCATTGAGTGATTGGTCTTTCTGAATAGATGTATATTGGAGGATATGGTTTAAGGTCAAGGTCACAGTGACCTCTCTAAGGTTTTTCATGATAACAATTTAAAAGATTTTCACAAAAGTTAATCAGAACAGTACATTCAGTCCAGTAGAGCGATACAGGCCCATTTGGGCCTCTTGATATGAAATGTCAAGGTAGTAACAAGATTTGTTTTTTCCCTAAAATTTCCGCTTTAGCTCATTTAGATATATAGATATCGAAACATCCATGTAAGAAACATTAAACAACTACATAATTATATATCCCATTAAAGGCGGAATCCGCCTTTCAGCTAAGTAAATGTGTTATTTTATTAGGAAGTTAGAGCTGTGGCAAATCAATGTTGATTTTAAATTATTAGTACGACAAAAATCAATGCTTAGTTACCTGTGTTTTTCGCATAGCAAAAGTCACTTTTCTTATGTTTTGTTTTTATGATTTAAACATGTATAAATAGGTGACATGTAAACTTTTTATTGAAACAAAAACTTTGCATAGACAGAGTAAAGACCAAATAACAGGCCTTTCGGCTTGTGAGTTGAGTGATGTGTTTGGTGGTGTTCAGGGATTACTTTGTATACTTTATTTTACTAACACAATTGTCAGTCAGAATGGGATGTTTAGAGTTGACTTAGAAAAAAGTTGCTATAGATATATATACCGTATCTAGTAAGTAGTATTGCAGCTCGAGTTACATTGCTGGTTTGTTCACATTGACCTAGTGACAGCAGAGTTATGACAATTGACAGGTGCAAATTGTGGATATTTCCTTACATGGATTTTTATACAATATGTACTCATATAGTTAACGCTTTGACTGTCCGTCAGTCTGTCCGTCACACCAGCTTGTTTGGAGCATAAATCGAACTGAGTGGTATTTTGTTGAAAATTCAGACACTGGTAGAGGGCATTAAGAGAAAGTGCAATATTTAAGAACCATAACTCTACCTTGCTTTATATTTTAATTGTGAAGGGAATTTATTGAAACTTCACTGAAAGACAGAAGACATTGAGAGGAAGTGCAGTGAGCAAGAAACATTATTTTGGCCTGTCCAAAATTCTCTCCCTTTATCAGTCTTATCATCTGAAAGTATGTTTTTCCGGAGCATACAGCCATGAGGGGAAGTGCAGTGACCAAGAACCATATTTTTTCCCTGCACCAGTTGTAATTCTCTCCTTTTTTCATATGAAATTATACTAGTCCAGAACATATCTCCATTTCTATTCAATAGATAAACGTGTCTCTTCACACATTGGTAGAGAGCATTGAGAGGAAGTGCAGTGACCAACTTTGCACATTTTTTTTAAATTATGTTTTTCTCAGTGGTAGAGGACATTAAAAGGAAGTGTAGTGTGAAATCATTATACTCTTTCTTCCAAAGAAATTAAATTATATCCCTTTTCTATTTGAGCATATTCTTGTCCTGAACGTAACTTGAAATAATCATTAGATCGAGTTGATATTTGCCAAAGAACAATAACTTTATATATATATTTATACTTTTATAATTATCTCCCTTTGACAAAATTGGGGACCGTATTTCAACATTATTTGAAAAAAAAACTTGATTATTTGTTGAGAAGTAAAAAACAAAACATTGATGAAATCTCCACACTTCGATTGGTTAACGCTCCGGACTTCCAGTTCGATTCCCGGACGTGGCACTGTAGATTTTCAGAAACAGTTTACAGTGTTTCCAACCCATAGAGATCCTAGAGGGAGTCTCGCATGTATCGTTGGTATACACCGAGAATGTTAAAAAGACCAAATAAGAGCTAGGGTCTGGTCTCGGATTTCCTTGTATCTGCTTCTGTCTTAAGGACCGCAATGGAAATAAGAGCTTGTTTATTCTTTTACCATTGGTACTTGTATTGAAAAATACATACATTCTAATAAATATGCTTGCCTACTTAATTTTGTTAGGAAGATTAAAGGATTGCGATAATATTTTAATAACTTTATTAAAATGTTAATTTTGAAACTTGCAATTGTGAAAATTTCCGAGTTTTTTGGCAGAGATTTTATTTTCATGCTTGCAAACTTAAGAGTAAAAGATTAATATGAAATTTTGGAAAGATTAGTATTTGTTATTTTATTATAATTATAGTATTCTTTTATGTTGTAAATAAAACTCTATCCAAATTTAAATAGTGGACATTTTCAAACTTAGAACTTAGTTGTCTGTTTAGTTCTTATTTTATTGTAGAAATGTTCACGCTTATTCTGACAGAAAGTTCAGTGGTTTTGACTAAATCTTGAAACTTGTAATTGTGGAAATTTCCACGTTTTTAGCAGAGGTTATATATTCATATTTGAAAACTGGATAAAAAAAATTATATTAATTTCCAAACTAAGTCTTATCGTTTACGTGATTAATGTGTTAAATATTTATTTAGGCAGATTGAAATAAGAAATGAAATTTCCTCATGCGCATCACAGAATTATTAGAACTCTGTTTAGTACTTGTTTTATTGTGGAACTTTCCACGCTTATTTTGTTTGAAACATTGAGTGGTTTTAACAAAAGTTTGAAACTTGTAATTGTGGAAATTTCCTTAAAGTCACAAAATAGATTCAATGCAGCGGATGAAGAAACAAACAATCATACATCAAGAAATACAAATGCATAGATACAGAGGTACAGTGCATAAAAATCACTTGTTATGTTCAGAAACAAGCGTGGATGTTCTCACATTATCATTCTAGTGGCCCACATTCGGATCTTTGAACCTGTCGCGAAAATGCTGGTTTCGCCACTCCTACACACCGGGTCTAGTGCCGTTGAAATTCGACAAAAATCATATTCACAAAAAGCAAACTTGACAGATTTAAACTGTAAAAAAATACAAAACGCAAGAAACAATATAAGATGAAATTACAAATTTATTAATTTCTGATTTGACAATTTAGGAGCTTATTTTGAGAAGCCATATAAAGAACTTTTTACGAGCAAGCATTCAAATAGAACATTTTTACATATGTTGGCTTATGTCGGACCTTGGCATATTAATTCCTTTGTTACACAGTAGTGAAATTATATCACACGCGATGTGAAATTTTAAAAATCACATCTGTATACACTCATAGAAAGACAGCTCAAGAAAATGGAAAAGATAGCAAATTTAACAAAGTTTTAACATTGAACATGTTAAACTAGCATAGATATATAACAAAACACGTTAAAACACAGTTTTGTACCGAAATAAACTTTTTTTAAACAGTTTTTAAAGTTTCGAAGGTGGTAACACATCTTTGACTCTAAGGTATCAGTATTCACATACAATGGATAGTACTCATCACAACCCCTATCATTAAACCTGTAAACAAGAGATCTACGTAGGGATTTCAGAGATATACATCTACTTCTACCGAAATCAGTGTTTGGCTGACCATTCTGCCAAAATGTCGTCTGCATCATTGGGACGTGACTTCCATCAGCAAATTTCCAATCAGATTGGTTTTCCTCTAGTGATCCATCGACCCAATAGAACAGTTGTCCAATAAATCCTGGAAAAATATGAACAGTCTATCCCGTCCTTTCTGACAATCGTCTTATTTATGTTGTTCATTTGTTGACACATCTGGTGACTTGCACACATAAGATTGTTTTCACGGTATTCTTTTATAGTGAGAAAAAGAACAAAGGACCACACTTATTGGCCAGTAAGCAATAGTTTATCAATAGATGAAAGCATGAATGTCTGGATAGTGGAGACACGTCAGGACATAACCAATGTATAAACACTCTCTGTGGGAGTATAACAAAGCGATGTAAACATGTAAATTCTTTGCACGGAGAGGAATAGTAATTCTCATTTGTCTGAAAAATTTATTCAAGTCACTGCAAAGGTATATACTGGCAGTCAGTACGTTAACTCATTTCTGGAGTTTCCCACCATATGCGACAGCTATCTGATATCTGAGTTTCTGAAACTGATATGAATGGATCTACATGGCACAGTCAGCTCAAAAATCACTCCAACTGACACAGACAATTTAATCAATACCTTCTTGATTCCGTCACACCCATGAATAACTTTATCTGTGGAATGGATGTGCATTAGTTTTATTTATTTTCTAGGCATTCTAAGTTGAAATCATATATTCTGTCACGTAAAAACCATAACCATTACCTGAGCAGGTCTTCAAAATGGTTGACACTGTTTTCATTTTCCACTGTTCGTTCAGTATCACCAGACGTCCGTTTCTCTCCTCTTTGCAGACCGTTTCGGCTGTGCTCTTCACCTTGTTATCGGTATAAAATTTCAATCGAAAATTGTTTAGTAATTCAATTGTCCCATTACCGTCTGGACATTCTAAAATATTAAAGATAATCTTTTTAGCTCGCCAGAGCCACTGACTCAGAGTGAGCGTTTAGGGTGGATGAATGTTCGCCGTCCGTTCAAATGACTGCTTCTCATATAAACCGATGCATGGGAATTTATCGATTTCGACTATGAGTTAACGTTTTTGATATTGAATAATATATTATTAGTCGGACATTTATGTCCATCCAAAGCACTGATTCTTTCATATTTGCTTAGGTATGTCAAAGAAAATACATCTTTAAACAAGAAGATTAAAAACACAATAATCGCAAGCGTTGACATCAATATTTCATAGTTTATATTACTTTGATGAAAATATCTGTGTCAGAGAGAGCGTTTTTAACAAGAACTGAGCATCTTGTGAATCTTAATGCATTGAAATGGAAAATATGAGCTTATGGGACTAAACGAATAATTTTTGATTGACTGAAATACGTAAATGCTTTATACTGTGAACAATTGAGAGTAGCGAATGTTAAATCGGTCAATAGCGGATGTAAAATCGGTCAATATCGTAATGGACATACAACGTACACGCGTACGCGCGCACACATCGCTAGCAATTATCGCCATCTGTAAGGCAAAAACAAAATGTGTTTCGGGTCTCCCGGCAGACCTTATTTACTGCCAACATCAAACTTTTCATAAGAAATTAATCAACCAATTGTCAAGTGTTTCAGGGCAACAAAGGGAAAATAAAATTATAAATAAAAAATCTGCCGACCGACCTACGATATTTCGTCGAAAGACATATCGTCGACTACGACACTTTGCAGAACAAGATAGCTGGTCTAATACGCTAGGCTTCAAACATCTTCTCTGAAACCGCTTCGCCAATGGAGATGAAACTTGGCAGGAATGTTCCTGTTAAGGAGCGCTACCAAGGTTTGTTCAAGGAACTGCATTTCATGCAGAACTCTGGTTGCATGGCAACCGAAAGAAAAAGCTCTTAAAATATTCTACAAAACCTAAAGGCATAGAGCTTAAATGGTTGGTATGTAGCAGTGTCTATTAGTCCCCTACCAAGTTTGTTCAAATCTTGCCTCCGGGGTCAAAATTGACCCTACCGGGCGTCACTTTTTATATAGTCTTATATAGGAAAACTTTTATAAATTTTCTCCAAAACCACATGGTCTAGAGCTTAGATGTTTAGTATGTAGCATTGTCTAGTGGACCTCTACAAACTTTCTTCAAATTATACTGACTCATCCCGGTGGTCACTTGTTTAACAAATATCTATATAGGAACAAATTTTAAAATCTTCTCTAATAGAGCTTAGCTATTTAGTTTGTAACACTGTCTATTGAACCTCTATCCAGTTTGTTCAAGTTATGCCCCTAGGGTCAAAATTGATAACGTCCTTTTCTGTATATAATTATATCTTTCTTGCTTGAAGCTTCGTGGCTGAGACCATATCGCCTTGGCTGGAGGTCATCTGTGAAGTTTTTCCACATTATGTCCCGGGGGTAAAAAATGACCACACACATGGTATTACAAGGTTAATCCTGTTATGTTCAATAACTCGAAACCCATTGGGCATATAATTTTCGGACAGGTTGATATTATCCAATAGGTGACCTCTATTGATATTTAGGTCACTGGGTCAAAGGTCAAATATATTATGTTCAATAACTGGAGAACCGTTTGGCCTATGATCTTCAAACTAGATAATGAAGTTGGTCTTGACCATTAAATTATCCCTACTGATTGTGTGGTCAAATGAACAACCTTGGGATGACTTGACCTCTGACCTAATTTCTTGAATTTTTATGCTACAGTAATGAAATTTGAACTATATTGATAGTTTTGCATGCCCTTGACCTACTGACCTACTTTCTGTTCTTGAAGCTATATCAATGAATACAACTATGAATGTCACTTTCAACATCGACGTTTGCTGAATTTGACCTATTGATCTACTTTCCTGTTTTGAAGCTACAGGAATGCAATTTGAACCATATATCATTATACAGTTTTAAATGCAGATTTCAACTTTGACCTTGGCTGACTTAGACTTTCGCTCTAGTATTTGTGTTCCAAGCTAGAGATGAAATTTCGACTGTTTGTGCAGTTTTGCAAATTAATTTCCCCAAGGTGTCGTGACTGACCTTGATTATGAACTTTTGACCAACTTTCTTTTCAAAATGCAATGCTTCTCAGATGAGCAATATAGGGTCATCATGGCCCTCTTGTTATGAGTAATTTCCAGTGTGACCAATACAAGCATTTTCTGTAAAAAGCCCGAGCAGAACTACAGTATATCTTAATTCAATTTACAACATTTTGAATAATTGTTTCAGCATTTGTCAAAAATAAATTAACGGATCAACACCTTGTCAAAAATTGTATGGGCATTATACCTCAACTGGTTTAAAAAATAAGCCAAACAGTCTCGAAATTCAAGAAATACTGACTTTTAATTGTCGTAAAAACATGCTAAAATAGCACACCTCTTACTAACTATAATGGTTTATATAAGATCAACACCAAACCGGAGTAATCATATCTCTGCGTTCAGTACCAAAAAGAAATCACCTTTAATATTGCTGAAATTAATCAAATAAGCACCGTTCACATTTCTTAAATTCTGTTTGAATCATGAATAAGCCTGGTCATCTATGTCTGCAAGCATTGTGTCGCTTAATACTGTGGACTGACTATCTTGTTCCAAATAAACACTCCCGGCCCTCTAATCGGCCATATATTGGTGGGTTTAGAAGTTACCGCTGTACATTCTTCTAGTATTACTTGGTTAATGAAGTGTTACAATTACCATTGCATTGCATTACCATTTCATTTACTGTCCAAGTTAAATTACTGTCAACGGCATTCTTTTTTCTAATTTACATTTTTGCAAATGGAATAATTCCTCTTTTGTTTAAAATTCAATTACAGAAGTAGGAACATGTATTAAACCAACACATCAATATTTTTTTATATACATTTTGTACTCATTTTCTGATCTATGATGACTTTGTCAAGTCACATACAAATTCAACGCCCACGTCCACCAAGTGATTTCAACAGTATTTGCTTCATTTACACTGGGTCATAATATAAGGACCAACATTTACATGAAATTACGCTGCAACACGAATACTTGCGGTAGACAGATTTTACATCTTAGATGCGATTTTTTCGGACACTGCAGAGTTGCTGATGGAATTGTGTCAGCAGCAGTAGAATTCTTTAAACAAGGAACATCCCTCTTAAGTTACATCAGCATTGGCCAAGTGGTTTCAGGGGATGGAGATGTTGTTTGAAGGAAATAGTGGAAGGACGGACGTTCTTAAAATTGGCAGTAACTGTTGCGTAGCTATTCTTTAGCTCTCTCTCCTGTTCTAGCCACATAAGCCATAAAATAGCCATATAACCATTGGGAATAAATGATATCGAAGAGAACCTATTTTTGCCATAGTCACTTAAAACCCATTTATTGGATGCAGGTGGTCAGACTTATGCCTGACGGTGAGCCATTCAAATAGCTTAACCTGGCACTGTGTGCCAGGTCAGCTAAAACTAAGAAACACTTTTTGGCAATAGTTCTTCGTGAAGAACCAAGATGAATATCAAAGAATGGCATACATCAACTTGTGTTTAGAGTAAATAAAACTCAGTTCTAGTACAACTCTATTAGTAGTCATTATTCTATCCAAGCAAATGTGAACATGGGCCTTTAAAGAATCCTTTCGAATAAAACAAAAGTAGAAAAAAATTGTAAATTAGCAAAAACTATCACTGAAAGTGATGAATACCCCCCGAACACAGCACTGACACAGTACATGTATATAAATTTAAAGCTTTAATTATTGGACCATGTACAACAAGGTATGGTACTTATCACGCCTGTGAAGTATCATTAAATTCTGACCAGGGGTTTTGGAGATTAAGAGTCCACAAGATAATTATGTCGAGCCCCTGTGACCTTGACCTAGTGACCCGAAACATGGACCATGCACAACTAGGCATGGTATTTATCACGTTTGTGAAGTATCATTAAATTCTAACCAGGGTTTTTGGAGATTAAGCGTCCACAAGCTTCCAAGGACAGACGGACGGACGTACTAAAATTGGCAGTTGTGTAGCTATTCTTTTGTTCTCTCTAATGTCCTTTATAGCCACATAAGCCAAAAAATAGCCACATAAGACATACGGAATGAATGACATCAAAGAGAATTAACTGCTACCTATTGTTGCCATAGCCACTAAACCCACACTTTTTGGGCGCGGACGGACAGACAGACAGACAGACATGCTGAATCCAGTATACAGCCCTAACACTTTGTGGGTGTATAATAAAAATAGACCTAAATATTACCCAATTTACAGTGTATTTGATTCCATAAGAGAAAGGCTAAAAGAGACTGAAAAACAATTTTTTTTTTAAGGGGGGGGGGGGGGTATACAGGAGTCACCCAGTGGTTGGTCGGTCGGTCAGGTGGTCTGTTGCATTTTCTTTGTCCGGAGCATAACTTAAAAACTACTGGTTTGAATTCAATACAACTTCATACAATGGTTCAGCACAATGAGAGGAATTGCAGTGTACAAGAACAATAACTCTATCTTGAGTAATTACCAAGTTATTGCCATGAACAATATCTCTATTTTAGTTTTCTTTTGCAAGGTATTCTGTTACTACGAACTTCCCTAGTTTATAAAGCAATCTCATCTAGTGATAGCTCTAGTTTTTTGTTGTGACGGCTATTTCAGTCTGTAATCTTCATTTGTGAAGGCTATACCAGATTGTTATAAGATATGAACAGAATGCAACAGTTATAAATCGCATTTTGGATCGAATTGTCTCTGTTTCTATTCCCGGTACACATAGGGATTTTCACTGTACTCAACAAAATGTTTTCACCTACAGTTCTATTGTCTAAAATCAGACACTGATCGAGCAGCTAGTTAGTAGTTGCGGCGCTTCGAAAACACAAACGAGCAGGCAATAGCTGCGATCAATAAGGGGATCAATTTATTGTGCGGACCGACAAAGTAATAATGCGTATCTATAATGCCGCAATATACATTTATAGAACGAATATGGTTGAGACCAGAAAGAAACGATGTTCTAATATTCTTCTACAGTCATATGTATTTTAACAAAATAGCTCATTCGATGCGTTTCAAGAAAATGAGGCCTATTTACAGTCGAATATAGGGTAAATTGCCTTCTACTTAAAACAATCACTACCTATGAAATATAACAAATCGTTTAAACATCGTCATTAACATATCCTAACACTTGTTTTCTGCTTAAGGTGCTCACACGTAATTCTAATACATGTAGGAACGCAGACTAGCTCGCGTCAGGTCCGCAGAATAAACATATCAACAATAAGGAAAGTTATAATTACGTCCTTGTCGCGCATTGAATAAAATTTATGAATGGATGGGTGTAATCGTAAAAAGAGAATGTGTTAACATGCGTGTAAATATTCCTGGCTGTTCAAAATATTTCATTCTTTAAAATGACGATCAGGGATAGACATTTTGTTGTCACAGAAACTCCAAAACATATGTTTTCTTTTTGCACAAGGTTCAAGAAATTGCCGGCATGTTAAGATATCGGAACTATTTCTATAGGGTGTAAATATATATATAGTAAATGGTCCCTTATTTTTACACATCATTGTAAAATGAAATACATCCGCGGTTCTTATTCGAAAACAGTTTACGTTAGCTATATTTACAAAATTTGGCTGATGCTGCATGAGTTTATAACATTATATATTTAAACAATGCAGCTTTCATGTCTGCACTGGCCATATGGTTTCAAATGAAGAATCATAATTTGGGATTATATGCTGACTGACGTGCCGGAGCTACTTTCAGATTT